>JANHFJ010001752.1:48949-60286 GCA_032468195.1 Cerberus rynchops
ATTAGTGGGGTGGAACTTTCAGTTTTACTTGGGTGGAGAAAGCCCGGGAATCTTTAGATTCGGGATTTCTACAGACTACTAAAACAATGTATCAATAAAATCTTATTCCTTGGACTTGTCTTTTTGGAGTTCTGATTGCATTGCTGATGTTGTGTGGAACCCTGACACTTCCATTGTTTAATGTTTTCCCATCTGCCTAAGAAAAGACTTCAACTTGACTACTTTAGCGTTCATTCTTCATCTTATTCTAAAAAGGAGCTGTAGTGATAGCATTAAAACAATATCTTAATATTTTCCTTTGGGTTATAATAAAGCATTTCAGATAGGTGGTTATCTCAAGGGTATGAATATTGAAGATAGTGTTAAAAGAAAAACCACTCATTGCAACGTTTGGTGGGAGTAAAGCTGGGAATTGCAGTAATGCAGGTCTTTGCCTCTTAGTGTAGATTAATGCTTCTGTCTGACATCTTCTGTTTCACACTAGTAGAAATCTATAGGCTGAATTAACTGAATCTGGCTCATGCATGTTACAATTCATCTTGTACCTGGCTCATTTTAGGTAGTTCTTTTTCAGCCTTTGTGTCTTTTTCTTTGGCTAAATCTTTCAGCATCTGTTTCAACTGCTTCTGATAATCTATGCCATCACCTAAGTAATAAGATATATATGATGAGGAAGTGAACATAAAAAAGTAACATTCAATGATACTGGACAAACCCTTTTTGCTTTTATTATTCAGAAGTGTATTGTCTCTGAAACAAGTCAGTGAAATTGCTTTTGGAATCTAAAAGCATTACAGCCATTCCTGCAGTGATTCTCCATATCTTATGGCAGAAGTTATTAATTTGTTAGATTTAGATCCTACCTTACGTTCATGAGCTTAAGTATGCAGTACTCCCACTCATCTTCCCCCATAACAACAAGATTGGCTAAAGGACAGTTCTTGAACCTTGGTCTCCCCATTGCCACCCCCAGCTTAACTACTACATTATTTTAGTTCATTTTATTAATTACGGGGGGGGGAGAAAATAGTATTTGAAATAAGATTACTTACTGTTTGATTTTGCAATTACTAATGGCCTTGAAGTTGATAACAAAGAATTCTTCAGTGGTGACTGACTGTCCCTTTCATGTTCTGTGAGGGCTATAATGGCAAAGTAATGCTATTACTATGTTTAGCAGAATGTATTGAATTCAGGTAGATTATAGAACCATCCTTGTAATTTTTAATGAGTCTTTAAGTACAAGAAATCTGATTCAATTCCCCCTCAACTGTCCCAAGGTCATTCACATACGCAGCTCTCTTAGAGAAAGTTGAGTCAGATGTTCCTACTAATCAAGACAAGTGAGTTTGAGGGGTTCTTTCCTTTAAAAAGCATACACATTAAATGCCGCCCTTGAAGTCTTGAGTGGTGGTGCCACAAGTATAAGATCATGGGACCTGATAAAAAGGTTTAGTGCTCATGAGACTTGAAAGGACTGCAAATCCATTGCTAAAAAGCCTGCCCTTTATCATTCTATGGTCAGGAAGATGTTTTATAGAGGAGAGAGCACAATCGTAATGCCCAAAATTGATCATTTAGTAAAATCACTCCCAAGAGCCAAGTGTACAAAACTTCTGGAGGTCAAGCTAAGGGCAAGAGTGAATTTTGAATCTAGGTGTTCAAGGAAGATTTGATACAATAGATTGGTACTGTTGTTTGTTAAACCAGAATCAATCTACCGGTAGTTAATAGATATTAGATGAATTTCTGATCACACTGTAAAGTACAGAATTTGCATATAAAACTAGAGTTCCCCAATTTTCTTTTCCCAATCTGCTCCAATGACAGTTACATACAGATCAAGTAAGCAAAACCAAAAGAAAAGAAAATTAAATGTAGCTTAAAAGTTCTTACCAGGAGGAATATGTAATCTGTACAACAGTTTAATTTTTTCATTCATTTCTCCATTGTACATAATATCTGTAGAAAGAAGAAAGTATACCAAAGGCATGACTCCCTTTCTCTTAAAGCATAACAAACTTGTAATTTATGTAGAAAATTATAATAAGGAAAAGGTCTGTATTTAAACTTTAATTAAAAATTCAATCATTTACAATTCTGTGCTGATAGTATTTGAAAGTTCATTAGAGAGCAGATTTAAGATTTTAGATTTAAGAATTACCATTTTGTTAGACTTCATCTTGTAGGAAGACAAAAGGCTAAATCACATGCTAAAATAGCACAGACTTTAAAGACAAATTCTAGCAACTTGCGTATAAAACTCTTCTGGAAAGATTGCAGTTATAATTAATTTCAGGGGTTCAAACATTTGAGAGAAAGATAGGAACTACCAATTATTTTGCAACTTATAAAATGAGATATATTTCTTGTGCAAAGTAGTGTAAATTCCAGAATAAATGAAAATATTTCCATAAGCAATTGAAGCGAATCATTCTGGCTTCAGATTAGACTAATAACATTTATTGTCACGTTTTTTTTATGAATCATTGTCCACAATGTCAGTTTGTCTATCTGTAAAATAGACTGCTAGAAATGCAAACTTGCAGTGTAATATTCTCTGCGACTCATGCATTCAACAGCCCAGTGGCATTTGCACTGTTTAAATAATAACTTTCCTGAAAACTTGCTGCAGTAGAAAATCAGTATAAATTGAATACTCACCTAAGCAGCTAACAAATGCTTTGAATTCAACCAGATGATCCATGTTTTCATCCAAAAGGCGGAATGTTCTTTTTGCTAGAACCTGAGTATGTTCACCACACTTCCAAGGTGAAACAAGTTTAAAAAGGTTGGTAAATTGCTGAGAATCAATTCTATATTGCTCAGCATAGGGTCTACTTGGATCATGACGCTGAATTACAACTGCACTATTCCATTCCCAGTAACAGCTTATTAAATGTTCTTTCTGAAAAACAAACAGAATGAAAATTTTATCCAGGAAGATTTTAGCAGGGGCAACTCCATATTTATTTGCTTTTATGAATATTTGCATAATGTCATCATTACATATTGCTCTTAATTTTAGTGCATACAAGCTTATCTGCTCAAGATATCTGGTAGACAGAAAAAACACATGTCTTTATTTTGATTTTAAAAATATTTTACATTAAATGTCCTGGAACTCTTATTTTTAGTTCTTATGATTGGCAGGTTAACATAACAACAGGACACTATTATACTCTTAGAGCTTGGAAAAGCAAGGTATCTGCAATATGTGCTATAGAAGAATGAAATAAAAGTGTAACCAGGTTAGTATTATTTGGTGAAGGCACCCTTCTTTTACTATTCTTTGCTCTTCTTAGCCATTTACTTATTTCAGAAAAAGATTCTTTTTCTGTGCCATAATTTGCCAAGAAGAAACATAATTTATTTGTATTGTAACAACTTCTAGAAGACCAGACCAATTTATTCCATTAACTTTAATCACTAGAAAAGATCGGATCAAAATCTAATTCAAAAATTCTCTTAGATTTTTGGGGGGAAAAAAACTAAAGTACCTAGGTGCCATTAAAATATTGCAAAAAATTACACCTTTATTGATTTTTGAATATAAACTATACACAATATCTGACTATCCATCTAAGTTAACGCAAAAATTTTTCTGAAAAAGGTATATACCTTAAATAAGTCATATAGTTCCTCCAAATCTTCTGGAACAATAGAAACATCCGGAATAACCACTCTGAGCTAAAGAGAAAACAGGAATAAGTTTAGCAGAAGTATTAAGGCCTACCAAAAAAAAAAAAACTTGAGCTAAATGCTCCCAAACCTGCCTCGTGAAATATTTTTGCCCTACTTTTCATCATTTGACTTTGAATGAAACTTAAACTTGTGAAAGGAAAAAGCATGGAGCATAAAGAAAAAAAGAACACACTTGCATTCCATTCAGTCATTCAATAACATCACATTGTAAGTTGCACACCTATGCTTCTGTATTTCTGTTTTTGTCGAAATCATTTTTAAATGCCTTTTACACTTCTTTAAAGTTTAAAACTTAAGATTTTGAAAACTCTTACCACATTCTGTTTAGTGGTTTCTTCATGACTCTGGAGTACACGAATCCTGTGTTTGTAGCGCATGTGCTCAATCTGTTCCACAGAATGGTCTCCAAATTTCTAGAACAAGAAAAGATGTTTTTCATTTCATTTGAAATGTTGAATACTGAAAAATTCCAATTAAATTCACTACATTAAATTCACTACATTGGGCACTACCTCATAGGAATCCCGTATTAGATCTGCTATTTCTGTTATAGGACAAGGCTCCATGTCATCACTGAAAAAGGCATGTTGGTTCCCAATTGGTGGCAATGGACTTTCCTCATTCTTAACATGATCTAAAAATCTAAAATAGAGATATATTTAAATCTTCTGCCAAATATGCAATATGATGCAAGCATACTTTTATTCCTCACTGCATACTCATTCACGCTCTCATTTTTCTCATTGTCAAAAAATTCTACTGAGCTTGTTGCATATTTTTATACAATAGGACTTAGATTTCCTTAACAATGAAAAAGGGTTATTTTCAAGCTGTGCAGAAAGAATTTCTAGAAGGAACAGTGTTTGGGGCTGAAAACAGTTCAGCCCAGCAGTGAGTTATGATACATCCTATTAAACATACATGTCTGTTCTGTCTTGCTGAAGAAATCTATTAATGTTAAAAAGCAATAGATGAATTAAACAGGCAATTTAAACTAAGATGTCAACCTTAGCTAAAACAGTTAAAACATGGAGAGTACCTGCTGAGAATCATCAAAGCATGCCCATCATCTTTGCTGCTACACAGTTCCACAGCATTGGCTTCGAGAACAGCTAAACCCAATTGGAAAATGGCCTTTATCCCATCAAAGAAGAAACAGTCTACAACGTTAACAGCACTTTCAAGAGGCATGATGCTAAGGAAAAGTGTTAAGAACCATGACAAAGAAACAGAAGCTAGTGTGGAGAGGTCTTTAAAATGTTCAGATAATTCAGGAAGTCTCTCTCTGATTAACTCTTCAAATACTGACTGGTCCACTTGAGCACCTGTAGAAATCACAGCAAGTCAGGTTACTTTAGCTTTATTTAAAATACAATTCACAATGTAAGAGAATTAAAAAAGAAATCTAGTTTACCACTACCTATACAAAAGTGCTGCTTCTATGAATTTAAGCTTGGAACATCACTGAGTTCTCAAGCATTTTAGCCTATTACAGTCTTGAAGGGGAGTGGGGGAGAGAAGTATGGGATGTCAAGTACTGGAAGGGAGGGGATTCTCTAGAATTCCTTTCACTTCAAACATCACAATATAATTAAGTACAGGTAGTAGAATAACTTTTTAAAGATGTCCATTATGTGGTAAAGCTGTTTAGAAAAAGACCCCAAAGATCCATTGAACCCCTACTCTGATTATTTTTCATAAAGCCTTAAAAACTTGGCTGTTGTCCCAGGACTTAGAGTGGGGTGTTTGCGGATATCTTCTGTTAGAGGGAGTGGATTTGTCCAAATACACAGGATTTTCTTGCTGTTTTTCTTGTTTTAACTTGATGATAGCCACCCAGAGTAATTTTGGAGTTGTGGGGCCCCTAAATCTCAGAAATAAATTCATTTTGGACAAAAGAATAAATAAATAAAAAGATCACTGATGACAAACAGCATAATAACAAAGAGAAAGAAAGAGAAGGCGATTCACCTATTACTCGGTGATTAAAATAATCCGGCAGCATCCTTTCACAAACAGATACAAGCAGCCAAAAAGCTTCCTCTTCCTTAGCATATAGCAGTAAAACTGAGGTCAATATATTCATGGACTGTTGGGAAGCAAGAAGGGAAATATAAGCAACTGATATCACACATCCTGATTACTATATCATTATTTATTATTAAATATCTGTATGTATCAGTGTTTAGATCAAAGATACTGGTTTCCCTAGAAAAAACAAGTGTGACTAGGGTAAAGTTTGGTTGTGTTTGTGGCATACTGACAAAAATGTGCTCTGACAGCAGTGAAACCTCTATGGGGCAGATAAGGATAATTGGCTAACTAGCCCAGTCTATTGTATTAAACAGCATTAGTAGGTCTTAGTAGGGTGCTGTGGTGGCTCACGTGGTAAGACGCTGGGCCGGTGCACCGCTGAGATCAGCAGCTCAGCGGCTCGATTCCCATGAGCAAAAAAACTGCACAGGAGCCAAAAAAGAAAGGAGTCTCCCGCAACTGCCTATCGGTATTTAGGCATCCCGCAGGTAAAAGATAACACTGCCCAAAAAAATTCCTTTCACAGAGGCAGGCAGCCATCTCGATGATCCCTGGTTAACACGTGCCATATGCTAAAAAAAAGTAGTAGTAGGCCTTAACTGAATAAGCAAGATGGGCAGTAGAGGTCAACAGACCCACAATTCTTGAGCAAAGAAAAGTCATTTAAAAATTAATGCCATAAGAAATCTTTACCTGGCAATAACCAATTTTGGGGTTTCTGTGTGCATAAGCTGTTAAGACTCTTCTCAGTGCAGCGATACCTGTTTCACTTTGGAAGGCTGGATGTTCAGGTAGTGAGCGATGCAAGTCGCGCTCTATTTCCTCTGTTGCTATGCAATACATACCCATGGACATTTCCACTAAATCTTCATAGTAACCAGGATGGGAATACAGATCAGACATAGCATCTGAATAAATGCAAAAAGGGTAACTTAGCAATACAAACACACTGTTAAAAAATGTTTATTTGTTCACAAATAGGATGGGATTTCACTTGGTAACACCTACAAAAACTAAATTTAACTGTAGCCCACATGCAACACACATAAATCATCCTTGTATCAGCAGTATATTGTAAAAATCCCAATTTAAATATTCAAATCTCACAATTTACAAATCAATTATTTGGGCCAAGTATAATATCTCTGCAGTTTCTAGTGTATAAGATAATATTTTGGTATTCAATCTTTAAACCAGTGTTAAACCATACAAATTTATCTACCGTTATAGCAAATATAGAAGTAAACATATTTATTATATCACATAAAAGAAATGCTTGACATTTAAATGTTTACATACTGCTAAGCCAACAAAAAAATAGCATTTTCTTTTGCTGAAATGTAATCTCTTTATACATTAGATTGTTGATTCCTTCTTCATCTTGATCCTATTCTCCTAACCAGCACAGAAAAATGGACATCACCTTCTGCTCTCCCAAGTTTCTTATATGATGAAATAACATATTTTGGGGAGAAGTGAAATAATTGAATTCTCACCTGAGAAAATGAGCCATAGTTTGCCTCGTAATGATTCTGGGATTCCCATAGCAACCAGTTTCCTAATTTTCTCTGTTCGAAACATACAAACAGTTCGGCCATACTCAGCAAAATGATCATCCCACAGCCTCTCTTTTATTTGCTCTCTAGACTAAAAGCAAAGGATATATATAAAAACTTTATTAGAAGCTGCATTGTTGGGAAATAACTTCTTATTCTAAAAAGCAGTTTGTTTAATACAGAAGTATGAAAAAAAAGGAAATGGATTAAATCCTCTAATCTGATCAATGTATAAGGTTACAATGGAATGATATATAAAATTTGGCTGTCATTTAGAAAGGCTGAAAGAAATCCCCTATCATTTTATATGAGACACAGCTGGCAAAAATAAATGAAGCTGTTCTATTTCATTTTTTTCAGTATGAGCTTGACTGGAGGAAAACTAATTAATTTTTACAAAGCTAATACATGCAATACAATATTACTGTAATTAACAGAAAATTACAATCATTAAGATTATTATAAAATTCTGAATAAAATGGTTAATAACAGTAAATGATTGGAAGCATTATTATCAATTAATCTCTTATTCCTAATCTGAATTAATGGAGCCAGGATATGAGTTTGCTTTCTATTTTTGAAAAGTCTGGGTTCTAAAAATGAGAAAATGATACAGTGTGGTTTATAATTAATGATATACTTAGCAACTGAGTAAATACTATATAGGTATTTATTCTTGGTGTGTGGGTGTGTGGGTGTGCGCGCGCGCACACGCGTGTGTAATTGAAAGAAACAACAAGTACATCATGCTTCTGTGCATGGTTTTTATTTACTACAAAAAGGGATTTGATTCAGTATTTCCAGCAAGCAATAATTAATGCATTACTCGACTAAGGTGTAGTCACTGCTTACATAAACTTCCTATAATCAATATATGAAAAAACAATAGTGACAATTTGCCTTAATGATCTTTAAGTGAAAAGCAACAAAGAATAAGGTGTATAACAAGGTGATATAAAATCACTTATTTTTTCAGCCTGCCTTGAAGAAGTATTTCACAAACTAGACTGAGCATTACCATTTGGCTTAAAAATAAACATGGAAAAGAGTCAGATTATGTTTAATAAATTCCCCAAAGAAAGGACAAAATATATCTGGAGAAGAACTGGACATAATACACCACTACATATACCTTGGCCAATGTATCTCACTACAACAGCAGTCACCAACCAGTGGCCCATGGACCACTGGTGGTCCACGAGAAAATGTTGGTGGTCCGCAGAAAAATTATTTGCATTTTTTATATTGCATTAAATCGGGGTTGGTCATTAGGCAGATCATATTAGTGGTCTGCAGGATTTAAAATTATGAATTTAGTGGTCCCTGAGATCCAAAAGGTTGGGGACCCCTGCACTAGAAGGTGATACAATAAAGGAAATTAAACAGCATGTTAAATGTGGCTGGCAGGTATTTGGCAAGCTAAGTTTAATTTTCAAGGACAACCACCCCTATGCCAGAAGAGAAAAGTTTTCGATTATTGTGTGCTACCTGCTCTAACATATGCTGGTGAAATATGGGACACTAACCTCACAATTGATATAAAAGCTACGAGTGGCACAAAGAGTCATGGAAAGATATATGCTCGGCATTACAAGACAAGATAGAAAGAGTCTAAATAGGTTATAATGCAGATATAAGGGACAACATACTGTGTTTGACTGTGAATGTTTAAAAGTGATTCTGAAGAGCTGCTCTAGAACACATAAGAATGCTAGCCAAACACCTCTTACAGTTCAGGTTTTAATGCTATTATACTGCTCACATATATTTTAAAATAGATTTTCTGAATCATTTCTGAAGTATGTATGGCTCTTGTATTTACTCCAATTTGCAGATGCAGGAGAATGAAGGATAGAGGAAAAGGAAATAGGAAAACCCTTTAACTCTTTTCAGGAGGGGGATTACATTGTACAAGAAACTATTCAATGTAATAGAACCATGTTTAAAATATGCTAGTACATATGATAACAAGCAGTAGCTGTAACTGATAAATACTTTCAAGATAAGCTTCCAAAAATCTTCCAACAACATACCATTCTGAACTCAAGGCCATCCATTCCAGAAGGGTGAAATGCTGAACTCAGAGCTTCTGTATTTGGCAGATGTCTTCTGTTTCTGTCATTTTCACACTTATCATTACTCTGAGAAGCTGTTCCAAAACCTCCCAATTCATAGCCATCATGTATTACATGAGAATTGTGCTGCATAAATATGAAAAATAACAATTTTGTATCATACCAAACAACAATGGAAAGCTACTATATAGTTATCAATATATTTTCTTGCAATACGACAGGAATTATAGAGTTACTGAATAATAAAGTTCACATTAATTGGATGTAATCTTTGCATAAAGTGAACAAACAGTAAACATAGGTTTTTTTCCTAAGTCTACTCTGCTATCTCTTTGGATGTAGTTCTCAAATAAATACTTTCACCAACTGCAGTGTTTTTTATTTTAGAGAATGTTACAATTACGTACTTTTATAGTGCAATACCAAATCAACATAATACAATTGCTGAATCACATTAAGATGTGGTTTGCTTAAGAAACTGTAAGAACTATGGGATGTCCATAATCATGTAAAAACCAAAACCAAAACCAAAACTGCTTTTTTTATGTGACTTGCGAATTCTATCAGTATGAGCCCAAATGTAGAGCTCCATAATCAGCTATTATTCTGAATATAGTCTAAGTATAATACTTCTGTTCATTAGTTGGAAATAAATAAAAGATGGAATCATCTTGCAAATTCTCTGATCCCACTTTGAATATTACATCTGGAAAGTCAGCAACTTTAAACTGTAGTATATAACTCCTATTTTAAAGTAACAATGCTGCAACACATTTCTGCTATATACTACTATAACTACAATATATTTCTACTATAGACTACTACTATAACTACAACTACTATAACAATTACTACTACTTTTGTTTTACTTTACTATGTTTTTATCAATGAGTCAAATATAGAATAAGTTGAACAAGAACTACCATATCTTTGCTTTTCAAAGCATTCTGAAGCCCAAGGTTATTTGCCTTCACTTGTTTCAGTCTTAAGCACAGATTTTCCACCAGAGTATCCCTGTCCTTCAATTCAATGAACTGAAAAGCTGTCTTGCTTTTTACACTAATAATGATGGGATTGGGTAGAAGACTTGTGTCCTCCATCTTCTCAATACTAGCAACCTGTGAACAAAAATTACCCACAAAAATGAGGAAAAAGTTCTGATATTGATATGCCATCAATACTCAAAGCTACCATTTCATTATACAAAAGCAAATGCAAAGATTATTTAAGATTGTAATCTGCAATCTGAACTGAATTTGTTTAGTTTTTATAATGAATAAATAAATCACAACTGATACTAACATTTTAGCAAAAATGTTTCATGTCCACAATAGTTATTATTTTTGTTTTGGAAATCACATTAATTTAAATAATTGTGAAATGCCTTATTACACTGATTGGGATAAATAGATATACCTCTAAGAATTTTCTCCTCCCATTCCAATACTTTAATTAATGGTCAAAGTATTTCAAGTTATGGATCAGATCCATCCTTTCTGAGGCTTAACAGGTTTTAAAACCAAATGTATCAGTGAATGGCATACTAACCTCAGTAAGCGGAATAAGAATATTACAGCAGCCATCTTCCTTGCTAGCAAAACAAATATAACTATCGGAAGCATACAGCTTTCCAGCTGTGTGACAACGGCTGAAGGGTGTCCATAAAGAGCAATCCACAATTTCATGCAATCTCTCTTTCTTTGGTAATCTAAAAAAGGCTCTAAAATATTCATTTTGTGCTCTTGTCTCCAAATCCCTATTTAAAAAAGAGAGAGAGTTATTTACAGATAATTCAAGTGCCCTTTTTAATACAATAGGATCTCTTGAGTAAAAGAAATATACAGCGGGGAAAATAAGTATTTGACACATCAGCATTTGTATCAGTAAGGAGAGTTCTAAGTGGGCTATTGACACAAAATTTACACCAGATGTAGCCATCAAGCCAAATATTGAATTCATACAAAGAA
>JANHFJ010001752.1:133434-144699 GCA_032468195.1 Cerberus rynchops
TTTATGTCCAGGATGTGACTGGTCTTTAAATATTTTCCCAGCCCTCTTTTTGACTCATGCAGTATACAGGTCCTTGACAGAAGGCAAGTTGGTAGTAATTGTCTTTTCTGCAGTTCTGATTATTCTCTGTAGTCTGTGTCTGTCTTGTTGGGTTGCAATACCAAACCAGACAGTTATAGAGGTGCAGATGACCACATAGCATTCTTTTTCATGGAGTTAGTATTTCTGGCCATTCTTTTCTCATTCTTTTAATTTAAAATGTTTTTTCATAGGTACGAAGTTAGCTGACTAATTTGTTACATTATAAAGTTATGACTGGAGAACTCAGCCACTTTGCCAACCTGTAACTTGTTTCAACATCATCAAGAACTCTTTTTGGAATACAAGATCAAATTGTTTGGGTTTCATGACGGAAATAAACTGAAATGTAATCATTTATAATGAGCCTTATGCTTTGCTCATCTGAAAAATACACAGAGTTCAGCAATGGTATTTTAAAGCAACTGTCCTATGCTTTCATTTTAGATCTTTATGGAAACACAGAATTTGCCAATGTCTTTCTGGCTAAATCAAGCCCAAAGTCTCAGTATTATACTATGAAATTTTTTTCAGAATGTGCATATTCATCATTGCAATACTTGTCTGAAGCTGTAAGGTAAGAAGGGAGCATTGGTGAAACAAAAATCTTTTCACCAAGAAGATATTAGAGCCCAGGTCTCTTTGTGGGCTTTCTTTCCCACACAAGTAACTGGGATTTGAGTCCTCACTTGGAAGTTGCTGTATCATTTTTATGATTATGCATTAAAATATTCTAAAATGACCATCATTCAATACACTTTGTCTGTTTGCTCAGCAATCTCCCCTGAGATCAAATAACTAATAATCTTTGAAGACGTGGATTTGTTTAAACATAGTTCTGTATTGCTTACCAGAGATGGGAGTTTCAACAAGTGCCGTGGTGGTGAACTGATTACCTTTTGGACTTTCCAGTGGTGCATGTTACTTATTCAGTTAATCAAAATTTTAATTCTTGCTCAATGTCTTTGGAGAAAATGCCTATCTCCATACAGGCATGCCTGGACAGACACATACAAAAGTAACTTGTAAAGAGATGGGTTAAGGTATTAATCTAGTTAAAATCCTTAAATTGCCTTAGCATCTAACTTTAGAAACACATTTTGATGATCGAAGCAAAATTCATTGGATGAAATATTAGAATTCAGAGAGCCTAATATTCAAAGTAAAAAAAAAAAAAGCCTGCGAAAGAATTGGTTAAAAATTTATTTTATCTTCATACAATTTAATACTAAAATGTAGCGAAACTAGATGCATTGCACATAAATATTTAATTTCAGTTCACTCACTTCACAGGTTTCTAACACTGTTTAGAGCCTGTGCTATTTTTACTGTAATTTTTGCAAGTAATATGATTCACTATTTGAATATACCATAAGTACTATTTGATGCTGGAGACAAAGAAAAAAATGTAATAACTAATGGTATTTTTGTTGCTTTCAGTTAAAAAAAAAATGCTACAGGAATGGGAAACCTCAGATTCTATCAATATATGGCATTTCTTCAAAGGAATTTTATGGATCTGTGTACAGGTAAAAGTAGCATTTTTATAACTTGCGTGGAAGGTTTTTCAATAAGGAGGAGTACATTAGCAATGCTACCACCAACACTGATTTTGGCCAATGTGCCATAAGCAGAACCAAAGCCCAGTTTTGCTCTAACTATGCTTATGTTCCATCCAACCTACAATCACAATCACAAATTTGGAGACTAGGTTGCAAACTGTCTACTGGGCAATTTATCACCAGTTAATGGAAATTGTGGAAGATGGTTTGCAAGGAGAAGAAAGCATGGAGAGATGTGCTGAATAGGGTTGTCATAATCTTGTCTTTTTTCTCATTATTTTCTGCTCCAAAACTCATCTGATCATTATTTCATGGCTCGGAAATAATTCAAAATTCCTGAACAGCTGAGCCTGAGGCACATATTGGCATATTCAGCAGTTCCAGTCAGGAATTACTCATAAACTGAGGGCATAAACTGAATGGAAATAGGAATATTTCATTCAGCCCCCAAAGAGACTCCAATTCATTTCAGTTCAGATTTTAAGCAACCTGTTCTTTATAACTAGTATTAAACAAAGACCTGGAAAAAAAAAGAGAATAACGAAGAGGGTAATTCTAACTTCATGGTCAGATGTTACTCATTGTATTTTGTTTAGTTGTAGCTCTGTTAATCATCTACCAGTACAAATTTCAATTCTAGATCAAAGGAAGGCATTGAAAGCTTTTTCAGGTACATGGATGAGGCTTGGAGTCTGCATGGAAAAGAAGTGGTCTCTGCCTTTGAACTTTTTGGATTTCAGCTCATTTATGATCTGGGTGGTAAGTACCTGAAGGTCTTCATCATGCACATGACTAGCAAATTAATACTATGCAATACTCTGGAGATCTTGTAATTCTCCAATTGCAAAAGTAGAATTTCAAGATCCCGTCCCATGATCTAGTTTTTCCTAGAGGTTTGAACTTTATTCATAAATAACTATTTTTAAAAATGTTTATCAGAATTACTGGATGTCTCAAAGTAACTAACAACAGTCCTGACACTATTTGGAAAGAGGTGTGAGAAATTTTAAAGATGAAAGCACTCTTTTCCTTCTTTTCCCCTCCCTTGCCTGGGTGAGTTATTGCCATGATGCATAATATGAAAAGAGAGCCAGGTGTTGTACTGACTAGAAACCAGGACACTGTAAATTCTAATCCTGCCTAGGCATAAAGCCAGCTCAGGTGACCTTGGGCCAGTCTCTTTCAGTCCTAGAAGGGGGCAGTGGCAAACTGGTTCTGAGATCTTGGCAAGAAAACAGAGGAACCTGTCCAGACAATTGACTGGACTGAAGACTTTGTTGAAGGCACACAAAAAGAAAAAAATGTATGAAAAACATTACGGAATGTACCATAGTTCTACATTTACTATTGTGGCATTTTTAAGGTAAAAGATGCTTGAACAAAACACTTGATGTGCATAAAATGGAGTTTAGCTGCTCTTTTACACATATATGTATTTGCTAACCATGCATCTTAATGTGACAACGTAGCACTCTCTATTAATCTCCAATGAATACATTGCAAAACTGAGCTGCTTTCAATGAAATTTTGGAAAATTCTCACAATTGGACCTGGGATGACCACAACATATGAAAATCATAGAACTACCTTTCCCAACATCATGCTCTGAAATTATGTTGGATTAAAATTATTATCTAGCAACAGCTGGCCTAGAAAAATTAGATAATGTAAAATTTTGCTTTTAGGTTTTTCTCTTAATTGGTTTAGTATAGAATATGAAAAAGTTGTATAGCTTTTTTTAGAATGTTTATATTTGTTGTAAATAAAAATTCTGAAAACATTTGGTTAATATTGCATTGTTAATCACTGTAGGCCTTCAAAACATTTTATCTACAATAGCAGATAAATTCCTGCTGCTGAGTCCTTAGTTCCTTGAAATGTAGGTTGGCCTTCAAGATGTCCTGGGCCATGGTCACATGTGTGTCCCAGGTACTGGTGTCCACCACAGTCACCAGTTGTCACCTGATCAGCTTCAGCCTTGTTTGACAGGTCCACTTAATGTTCTGCTGCAAGCATTTATGTTGATGTACTTGGTCTATGTCCTTGTTTGACCTCTTTGGGGTAGGCCGATGTACTAATTTTGGCTCTGGCACAACTGTTGATCCCCAAAACCAGCTAATGCTATCACTGATGACAACACAAACAATGTGGCTGAGTCAGGATCTGAGATCAAATATTGGGCCCTGCACTTAGTGGTACCACCAATGCGATACAAATAACTTCACTACATGCAGCTCACGGTTCCTCATTGTTGCCTCACTGCCACCCTGTCTTACCACATCTTGCCACTGAACACATTGACAACTTGACCATCAAACAAGGTTCATATAGGGACCCAGGCTCTGAGGTAAGGATGACTTCACCAGCACTACTAAAATGCCCAATAAGTATGGTAAAATGCCAAACAGTATGAAAGACTAAAGGTCCCAAGATTTCTCCAGCCTGGTATTACCTCTTGCTTTGGGAGATTGGTTTGAGAGTTCTCACTGGCATCTCATTTAGTGTTTTAACACATGTATGCAAGGGAGATATGTCTGCCACATATCATGTTTTGTTTCTGACAATTAACACTGTATTTCCGCTTTTATGAAATTTAGAATCTTCTGTCTTGCTTTCCCTACCTTGAATTTCTTTGGATTAAGGGTACTATATAAAAGCTTTTTTCCAGTGAAGAAAATCACAGGATGAAGATAAGTATACCAGCACATTTATCTATTGAAAAACTTAACTTTGACTTTGATTAAGTTTCTCCACTGCATGCTTTCCTAGAGAGATGTTGTGTTTGACTAGAGAATGCACAAGGCAACTAGACTAAGTGGAGCCATCCTGCACTTTCCCAATCAAAGAAAGTGTGATAAAGCTGTCAATAATGGAAAGAAAGATTGAGGGAGCGGACAGAGCATTGAGAGTATAGATCTTCATAGGGTTTGCAAAAAGAAGATACACCTGCAATAACTTCATGGCTGCCTTAAGGATGTAAACCATACAATAGTAATAACACTTATATACTGCTTTATAGTGCTTTCCAGCCCTCTCTAAGCAATTTACAGAGTCAACATATTGCCCCCAACAATCCGGCTCCTCATTTTACCCACCTCGGAAGGATGGAAGACTGAGTCAACCTTGAGCCTGTTGGGATTTGAATCGGCAGTCAGCAGAAGCACTGCAGTACATGCTACTTTATTTATAACGTGTCCTTTACTTATATAACTTAACTATAATTACTTCACTTACTTCATTTACATTACTGATTTTAAAAGTTCAAGGTATAACACTGTTATAATTGTAACATAGCATCTGGAGTGTTATTGAAATAATAATGGTATATTTTTCCAAAATTATATTAAGTTACATTTTGACAGGTGAATATTAAGTGGATTAAATATTAAATATTAAATGAAGACAAGAGTCCATCTTTTCCTGCTTCCTTGAACTCCATCACAGTACTGCTTCATACTGAAGGAAAAGTACAGACTGCATCAGAATATCATTCACTCCTCAGCATATCAAACATGTAGAACTTGATTACTTTTTTATTCTCTTCTCTTCTCTTCTTTCCTTTTTCTTCTTTTTCTTTTCCTTTTCCTTGCTCAATTAACTTTTTGACTCCTGGCATCTGCTTTGAAGAATCCACAGCTTTATTCCTGTGGTGGGACTAGGATAAATGTCTCCTTGTTTCTAACCTACTTTCTTAAAGTTACACCAAACTGGCTTTCTCCCATATAATTAGAATATCTAATGAGGGGTGTTTTTTTTTTTAAAAGGGAACTCTTGAGTCATCATTTTTAAGGCTTATATTATGTTTTAAAAGTTAACTGTATAAGTTGTTTTCTATTATTCCTAAACATAGATAGAAAGATCTTGATTGAAATTCTCACATGCATATTAAAAAGAGATTATCAACAAAATAAGTTCTGTATGATCTCTCTCTAATAGATGCCAAGTTTCTGTTTACATTGGATTATTCAGTTATTTCATCAATACAATCTGAATAATTTGAAATAGTTTTGGTTATAGGAAAAGCTTTTGATATGATGATGAAGAATTGAAAAAACATGAGATAAAAGCAATTTACTTCCAAATTTATTTTTATGTTAATTTCAGTTGTTACAAACAGCTAAAATTGAATTTATGATGGCTAAAGCTATTTGTGTCTAACCATAAATACCATAGTAACAATAAAAAATGTCAATTTATATTGTATCAAAAAGAGTGTATGAAAACAACTTCCTTTTTCTTTTTTCAAAATAATTTTCAAGGTTGTTTTAGTGTCTTTAAATTAAAACAATAAAGCACGGTTTTGGTACACAAAAAGAATAATAACCAATTTTTTGTAGTCAGTCTGGATCTTCCAGAGAAGATACTGCTGATGGAAACCAGCTTCAGTAACCAATACAAGTGCTTCTAAAACAAATATCCCTTTTGTTCCTCAACAGTAGCACCTGACACTGGACCTTGACTTCATTTCACTTTGTCTCTTGCTTCTTGTTCAGGTTAGGATCCGATACCTGCAGCTCCTTAGAAAAATTAAAAGGCGACAAGACATTTTGAAGCCTGCAGCAATGAGAAATCAGATCAAGGAGAACTACTAACAATTTCTGATTCACTATTTTCAATTGAGGCTCATTCTGTCTGTTGGGGAAAAAATCTGGCCATTACTTAGCCCTGGTGAATTCAACACCCATCCCCAGAACGGGGCAGCAATGGTCAATGTACCCATCCCACAGCCACCTCACACACTCTATTAGTCAGTCACAGAAAGAAACATCAGTTCTAGGACCCTAAAAGTGAAATAGTCAGAGACTGGAGAATTAATGAATGACTGAGGGAAGTGAAAGCATCTTGCCTACATAGTCAAATAAACCAAATTAAATAAACAGACAGAACAGGTAGTGGTGATAAAAAGCTATCAGTAAGATTATGAAATAAAACACAATTGATAAAGGATAAAATGCAAGAGAGTTGCTAGATGGAAGCCAACTTAGAAGCTTGAAAGTTAATTTGTAAAAAAATAATCTGTAGAACTTGGATAACAAAGCAATATTTTGCAATCCTTTTTTAAATTGAAAACATTTCCCAAGGAAAATTGGTGTAACGTGAACTCATGTCACCTCTGAATCTGAAATAACAAAATAAGAGGATTGAAACTGTTCAGGCAGATTTATTAGGTAATATTTGGGGGACACGCCTACGTTCTGTAAATATATAACCCCCCTGACTTTTTTGGGAGTTTTGTACAGTTGAGATTTAGCCTGAGCATCTCACAAAATTATCATTGAAAGACCAACTTGTAACCTTCACTTCTCAGCTATCATGTGGAGAAGACTTCAACCACTAAAGTAAGACGTACTTGTGAAGAACTGCCTGCATTACCTGTAAGAAACTATTAATTTACTATCCAGTTTTTGTGGAATTTTTCTATATTGAGTATTAGACCAATTTTCTCAAGGGCTTCAGAGAAATTTATAGTAATTGCAACTTTGAAATAAGAAACTGTGAATCTTCACTTTTTAAAGTATACAATAAAAGAACTTGATATGATAATTACATTTGCCTTAAAAAAGGCTATAGCTAATTAAATGGTCATAGTTTTCTGATTAATATTCTCAATTTTTCCCTTGCTTTTTATCTATATTTTAAGAATATCTATCCTTTAGAAAGAAAGGATGTTTGAAAAGGCAAAATTACAAAAATGGGACTATTTTATCTTAAGAACATAGCAATTTCATTATTTTATTCTCTTCATTAATAAATCCCTTACCTTGGAATCTAGGTCTGGAACCTAGTTCTGGAAAAGAAGAAAGAAGAAGGAAGGAAGGGAGGGAGAGTGAAAGGTTGAGAGGGAGGAAAGAAAGAAAAGAGACCAGTTTTCTACTTCTTGAGCTTGAGGGGAAAAGTGATACAATTTTGGTCAATTTTATAAGAAAGAGAGTGGGAGGAAAGTGTGTGTGTGAGGGAGTATTTCACATATGAAGGTTCAATTAAACTGATTTATTGCCAAAAGCCTATGCACATGAATCTTTTCCAACAATGGCCAGCATCTGCTTAGAAAATGATAAGTTTCAATGATAAGGTCATTCTAAGTGTCATTGACTTAATGGACTTCATTCTCTTGTGGCTGTGTAAGAATTCTACACTGATCCTCCTTTTCACTTTGCCCCTCCAGGTTCTGCCATCCCTTCTCCTACAGAAAGGTAAGACAAGATACCTACTCATTGCCCTTCGATTAGGTACATAGAACTTTGTTCTTGATTAGAAGAAGCATCTGTATCTGGAGATTCAGGGTTTCAATGTTCTACTGAAAACTTACAATGGGCCACTGTGAATTAGATGTTGCAAGGCCACATTCTTTTTGTCTTGTTTTCTATTCATCTGATTTTTTTTTTGCCCACAGTCCTTCCCCACTTTCAATCTCATGGAGATCAAAATATGTGTCTGAAAAGACAGTTTTAGCCTTACACTCTTTTAGAAACAATTACTGAAAAGACCTAATGCCAACAAAAAGAGCTAGACATCCTAGAGACAAATTTTGCCACTGGTCTGTCCCAGGTAATCACAAGACAAGCCAATTCTATAGGATATTGGGGCTTGTTATATACGGTAACTCACTTTGTCAGATCCCTTAATTTTTTCACACTGACTTCTACTCACAAGGAAATATAAGTTAGATTAAAGCAGCACATACCTCACACCTATGGGCCATTTAAAATAACACAAACTCAATGGCCAGTGAATTTTGCAAAACTGGCATTATTATTGTACCTATTCTGCTTCCTCATTAGGAGACCTATAAGCATTTGAAGTTTTATACTTTTTTTGTCTGAACAGGGTCAGTTTTCTGGTATCAAGATAGGCTGGTATGCCAATTATCCAGATGACAAGCCCATAAACATTTCTGATATTTAACAGTTCTATGTTGCCATCACAAGTCATCATTGAGATATCAACTTCTATCCACTCACATGGACTTGTGATGAGTGTAGTTTTGGACAACTGCTACTTAACAGATTTTTTTTCTAATAAGGACAAAGAGGAGGCAGAATTAGGAAATTGTGGGAGGAAACACAATGTTGTCTAAATGCTTGTAAAATATTTTCTGTGCTAATTCCAAAATACTCTGTTCAGGAAGAGAATGTGAATGTCCGTGGTGTCAGAAGGAGTTAGGATCATTTTCAATGGAATATCGAAAGACTCTGAAGAACACAATAATTAGAACACACACTGACTTATTCATGAATAACTTTATTATTATTTTTTCTTTGCTATATTAATAATTGCATTCTAGATGTCTAAGAGAAGGAGAAAAGCAATAGCTGACCTTAAAAACTGAAGACATTTGATTTCATCTGAAAAGACTACTGTATTCTAAATTGTTTAAAATTTCTTGTTTTAATTTCTCCTTTTAATTGGTTTAAATAAATCTAGATTTTTTTAAATCGAAAAAAATATTTGTCTATTTGTAAAAAAACACTGATTTATTATCACATAATTTTTTTAATCTGCAAAATCATTTTCACCCTTCTTCAGAGTTTCAGATCCTTTAACATCTTTCAAAAGCATGTTCATGCTATAATTATTAAGCCATTCTCTCCTCTCTAATAAAATCTTCATTCTAATTTCTTTCTAAAGGAATAAAGTGAGCTTTTTCTAAATTTTTATACTTAAAATCCTTCTAATTTTCAGTAATTAAATTCCTTCTTAAGGAAATTTGATTTGAAAGCAAAATTTTAGAATAAATGAGAATATTCCAAATATATTTCTGGTATTTGTGTTTATGTGAATAGTAGTAATTCTCTTTACCATATATTTAATGAAATTTCTTTAAACTCTTTTCTTTGCTTTTTTGTATTATTTGAAACAATTCCTTATTTGAAACAATTCCTTTAGGGCTTTATTTTTTGTAACTCTGACTTCTTAATTGTGGCAGCAAACCATAAATATCTGAAGTGCTGTCTTTGTGAACTGGAGACATTTGATTTAATATGAAAAGAGCTACTGTAGAACTTCCTAAGAATACAATGAATTCACCTGAAGAAACTGAAAATATTAAAATGTTATTCCATCACCAATATTCATTTATAAGTTCAAAGGTAAGTTATATAATACTTAAAATAATACATAAAGTATTAAAACTTACAAAAACATTCTATTCTTTGTATAACATTTCAATGGATATAAAATCTCAATTATACAAACTTTATTCAGAATTATATAGTTAATCCTCATTTTAACTAATTTATACCCTAATTGAGCCCTGAATTATTATCATAGCTCATGATTGTTTTAAGTCAAGATACCTGCCGGACCAGAAGTAAATTTCCAGGCTTTTTCATTGTAGTTAAACAAATACCATAGTTGTAAAGCCTGCACCATAGTTATTATACGAAAGCCCAATGCATTAAGCAAATCTATTCACTTGAATAGGCATTTTTTCCAGAAATAAGAGTAGTCATGTGACTTCATAATATTGCAGGAGGTAGAAAAATCTGACACGCTTCCCTCACTTCAACATGCGTTCATGTGACCACAGGAGGATACTGCAACCATTTATGATGCATGACATTGGTCTACAGGCTGTCAAATTCTATAGCAAGTGAAAGTTTGAATGGTTGTAAAACAACCAGTCATTAAGCAAAAACTACCTGTAATAAATTAGACAATGAAGGATGACATAGAGGCCTTTTACAATAAAAGTGATCTACCATCTGTAAATTATACAGAAAAAAAACATTTTGTTCGCTCCTGTATCTGAGGTGAAGATTAAATAAATAAGTTTTTAAATCATAAGTGGTAAAACATAATAAGATAGGTTCCCTCTTGAGTAGTATAAAAATTTTTATAGATGTTTTGGCACCAACCCTTTTTCTCCTTTTCCTTCTCTTTTTTGTTTATCAATTTAAAAACTATAAATAAAAAATGAAATAAACATGCACCCACCATCATCAACCATGAACAGGTTTCTCCCCCCAATGCAAATTTGGCCCTTCCAGTTGTTTCCCCATAAATAAGTTCAACAAACTAAGTCTGCAAGACAGAAGCAATCTTAGAGCTGCCATTTTGTTGCTCACTTAATTTTTATTTATATATTTATAATATGTATATGCCTTTCAGCTTGCTGTTGAGCAACTGGGCTGCTAATCATTCCAGAATGAGTAGATATGGTGATGCAAAGGAATGGATTAGGAGCCCATTTTTTTCTCTTGCTCATCAGCAACAGGTAAAGCTGGAAAGGTTGATTGCCATATACAATCATGCTTGGTTTCTAGAGCATATTGTTCTCTGGAGTGCAACTATGGTTCTCTGTGTGATCTGAAACCCTCAAAAACTTAAATATGTATTTACATCTTCTGTAAATTTCTGTCCATTTTTTTCCCCAGATCATATTTAGTGCCAGTCAGTTGGGCGTCTTTGATCTACTGAGGGAGTCGAGGGAACTGCTGTCACCTGCAACTGTGGCAGAGTGTTTGAAGACCAGTCTCATTGGGATGAAGATGCTGCTGGAGGCCTGTGTGGGGTTAAAGGTCCTGAAAGTGGAATGGAAGGAGGGCATTTTAGTTGATTCAACAAAGTACTTACAGCTCTTTACCTCTAATTATAGGAATATCTGTAGAGCCCTTAGTGCTCT
>JANHFJ010001753.1:86821-98355 GCA_032468195.1 Cerberus rynchops
AGGAAGGAAGGAAGGAAGGAAGGAAGGACTTCTTTGCTGTTTTCCATATATTTCCATATACTAAATATTAAAGTGTATTATACTTTTTTCACTCCAATTAACTAATGATTCAGTTTTATTAATGCACTACAGTAGTACATGTTTATAAGAGGAAGTGTATGAGAAGGACATTGTAACTGACCAAATTTGATACTGCCACCATCAGACACTTGGCTATGATACTGAGAATATAGCATTTATCAGGAGGACATAACTATACTGTAATGGAAAGAGAAGACAAATGGCTATGCTTTCAGAACATGGCAATGTTGTCTATGTTCGGTATTGGCTTCTATGACATGGAGGTTGAATAGATACTTGACTCAGAAAGGTGTGTTGATTTGAAGCACTCCAATGGCTTCCAATGAAAGAAGTGGTATATGAGTAGGTGAATTATCTGAGAGTAGATAGAAATCTTAGGTGGATATTTAGGAGTCAATCTGTAAGATAAAATTCCTTGTCACTTTGAAAATAGCAATTTCAAAGGAAATGTAATTAAGAAAAATATTCTGCATATCAGAATTAATGGCAGCCAACATGTAACCTCCCCCACATCCCCAATAAAATACAGTGTAAATTGCCATGTATATTTTAATCCATGGCTGTCTTTCAATTTTAAGAATTTACCAGAGCATGGTAACTAAGAGACTGAGCCATAAATTAGGAAATTCATGGTTCAAATCATCTTTCTGCAATGTTGTTACTCACTCACTCACTCATTCATCCACCATCACCCCAGTCTTTCATCTGGGATAATATTGCTAACCTGACCTAAGATACAGGATTGTAAGGACTTCTAACACAGTAAGTAAGATAGGGCAGCTTTCTAACACTCTAATGCACATTTTTACAATGCATATTGTAAATTGTATATTTTCCTTTTTATCTTGTCACTTTATTTAACACTTCCATGTAGTTCAGAGAAGGATTGGATACATTCATGTAGGAACTGAAAAACTCATTATTTCAGATGGTCAGAGAGCTGTAACCAGAAATAAGTGGTGGCTGATTTTGATAGATGCCTGAATTTGTCTATCATGATTAGGAAATTAAGTTACCATATGATTGCTTCAATATCACACTCTAAATATTGTTTCCAGTTATGATTAGTAACCACTTCCTTTGTGGTTTCTGCATAGATTCTGCATAGGTTTCTGAGTGTTGTGAAGCTTTGTGTAAAATCAAACTGAAGCCGTGTTAAAGCACACTAAACAAGCATTTCTCTGAATATAATAGAAGCTGCTACTGATAGTTTTTTTTACAGAATGGATTAACTGAGCTTGATATTCAGCCTGGGAATATGCTTTTAGGAATTCCTGTTAGGAACAATCTTAAACATCTCTTTCTGGATTCCTTGCTTTCCACAAGCTATTAGAATTTCTCATTTCCAGAGGTAAATGAGAAATTAAGAGGTAAATGAGAAAGAATGTACTAAGTGCTTTGACACAGGAAAATATTAAATGTCTATGTGGATATATGCATATAAAAGGATATAGCAAAATATATATTAGAAATGTATATGTATCTTAAAACTATTTGATCTTGAACTATAGTTCCACAATTGTTTTTATATACACTGATTACCAAGTAGGTATCTTCTGTTCTCTATATTAAATTTCCTTTTATTATTTTCTAGCTCTGTAACTAAAGCATCCCAGAATATAATTAAAGTTTTATTAAACATTTCCTTCATCTCCTTGTCCAAATAATTTATAAAAATATTGAATGGTGCTAAATTCCAGATTTAACATTGCAGCATGCCATTCAGTATCTCCTTCCAATTTAACAAGCAATTGTTGATGAGCACTCTTGGATTATGTTATGGTCAAATGTGGGTCCACTTAATAAATGTACCATCTATCTATATTTAATTAGCTTTAAGACTGTTAGGCTGCTGTGTGAAGTATCTCATCTTTCTATGACTTATAGAAGCAGCTACTTCAATGTCCTTCACAGTCTTCAAAATGGATAGCTGCATTGAACTACAGTAGTTAAGACTGACATGCTCTTTTTTCCCTGTATCAACATGCTACCTTGAAGCAAATTGTTCCATAGATTTATGAGGTTTCTGCAAAAAAAAGTGCTACTTCTTATAGCTGTATTAATTTACTAAATTCATTTGATCAATACATAACACAAGTTGTAATTCTGCTCCAGATGGAAATATTTCCAATTTTTCTGCTTCTTTCTCTTTCTCTCAGTTTCATCATGATGGTATCTTGGCTGAATCTGTCTTCCATTTTTCTGTAGTGACAGTTGTTTTAAAAATAGCCTTTAATGTTGGAGCCTTTAATAACTTTCTTTCCTTCTTCTCTCTTGTTCCTTTCTCTGTCTGATCTGTGATTTTTATCTATGGTGAATGAAAGAAAATGCCTCCAAAACTTTGAATATTTAACATGGGGGAGAGGGGAAGAGAACTGTTAACCATTGGGGAACACTTTTATCTCTCACCTGATATATGTTTGCAAAAAAAAAAAAAGGCAAGAAAATCCACAGCACTTCTTCAAAAACTCTTAAATCGATAGTTTACAGATTATTTCTTTCTTTACCCCTAAATTGCACTCTGGAATGTTTTGTTCAGAAGACTACTGTGTGCATAATATTCTTTGATTAATGCCAGGAGATACCCCTGGCTGTTTTCATCCACCTAAATTATGACTAGGAGGATAAGTGAGCCAGCAGCCTTCTGCAAATGAGATCTGAGATGGTTGACTGGAGAAGGAGACAAAATTGTATCCAAAGAATGATGAGGATGCTAATGTAGGAGATGAAATGGAACGATTTTCTGTGGGGCCAGGCCACCAAACAAAATGTCCAAGAACAGGAATCCTGAGGGAGTAATGTTAGAATTTATTCCAAATGAGTGTGCTTCTTTAAACTGTATATTATTTCAGTTGACTGGGGTTATTGTGAGTGGGCTTGAATGACTAAATCTTTGCTTAAACGATGCTTTGAATATTCAGTTGTTGGTGAGGTATCAGAATAAAAGGAGTCTTTTTAGCACATGGTTTACTCTGCCTGCAGAGGAAAACCATTAAAAGTACCAAAGCCTAAGAACCATTCCATGCAAACACACATATCCCATCACCATAAATCCCTGTGCTAGTCCTGAGCAATGGACTGCAGTCAATTTACTTCAGCCTCCTAGCCCTCTGTGAAAAGGTTAATGTAAAACCTGTAGAACAGCTTTGTTCCCCGGGTGCTGCTGGAGTCCATGAGATTAGACACAGTTGGAATTCTTATGGCTCCAGAAGAATGGGTGTTATGAAAGGAGGAGGAGGGGGACACTATATGATTCAGTGATGATGGAATCACCCTTGATCTGTCTGTCTGGGATATAATCTTTGCTTCAGTAATTAAAATAATAATAGTAAGTATTACAAGGAAAATGGTGTACAGTAAAATGTAATCAATTCCATAGAAGCTTAACCATCTGTTAAAGGTTAAATCCGTGAAGAGTATAATGTCAGGGTATGGCGGATTTGTCCTTTGATGCATTGGGCTCTCTAACCTAATGTTGAGACTGAAGCAAGCATGTGGAAGGGGAGGAATTTCCACAATCCCCAAGCAAAATTAACGTTGTCTTCAGTCTGGGTAAAAGTTATATCCTTAGGGATTCTCATAGATCCTTATGATGTTTGAATTCCCCTGTAACCATCACCAAGCCACAATTTCTATCTTCTTGCAAAGAATAAACCATTGCAATTGAATGATTATTGCTGCTACCATAGTTCATAAGCATGGCCTTGAGGCATAAATCCTCATGGATCTTTTAGTTTTTAAATGAGACCTCCTTGAAACCAACTTCAAATCACAAATTGCATTTATCTGCACAGAATGTGACATGACTATTATGCATCTGATAATTGGTAGTGCTGCTATAGCTCCAAATCTGGGTCTCAGTGTTCAAGATTTCACTTAATATCTACTTGAAACCATCATTAAAACATATAGCACATGCATCTACACAAATGAACCATTACAGTAATGTAGCTTGTTATTTCTGACTACTATCATAATGCAAAAGTTCCAAAGCATGAGAAAAGAAATGCTGAGTTTTGTGTGTTCATGAATGGCTGACTTTTCAAACAAAACATCCACAAGATTTTGTGCAGCATAGACACTAAAACCAGGGGAAACAAAATGGAATCCTTGAGGGACCAATTCCAATTATAATGCTTTGTGAATTAAAACAATATCCCTCAGTAAAGGTCTGAAATGTATCATTCAAATAGGTCTGAAGCCATTCCATTACAGAACTCACATCCTAATACAGAGAAATGGTTTGCAAGGACATGATGTTTGCAAGGATATGATGCTGGAAGATAGGGTAGACATTGGGAGATTAAGAGAAATCATGAATGAATCATGGAAATAGGTTCCAACTATGATTTGATTGTACTTTCAACTGGAAACCCATGAAGATCTATTGCTTGAATCCTTATAGTCATTTGTGTGCTATCGTGCCAAAATCATTACTGTATATCTATAATTGGTATTTTTTTCAGATGGGCCCCAGTAAAACCGTGAGAATTCAAGAGCATACAGGCTCCAGGTCTTTCTATTTATTTAATTTGTTTGTTGCCTGACTTCCAGAGATTCTAGGCAATTTGCAAGTAAAAATACTGAGGAAAGAAGCCTACACAATTGTGGGAGGGGGATACTAATTCTTACCAAAGAACTGGAAGAAGAGTCAGTTCTTCAAGCTCCTTCAAAACACCAGCAGAGTGGTCATCTGACTCTTCAGGGAACCTCATTCCAGAAGATAGGTGCTGCTACAGAAAAAACTTCCAAGATCCCAATAGATGGCATTGGCTAAAAAAAGAGCCTAGAGTATACCATGTACCAACCCTTTTGATTGAATCAGTTATGCAGATACTATGAGACAGGATAAATGTTTTATGGTATGAATAGTGCCATAAATACTTGCCTATATAATTATTGTGATTCAATTTGTGTATATTTATTCTTTGCCAGTAATTTCAGCAAGGTCAAAGATAAAAACTGCAAGCAATTTTGATAATCCACATTTAAATCCTTATTTTTCCTTTATTAGGGCTTCAGTGAATATAATAGTATTGTTCTGTGTGAAAGATTTGCCTTTTTCAGGTGGACCTCATGTAAGAATCATGAACTATGAAGGAGCCAAGCTGGTATCTCCTTGTCAGCATCAAGAAATACATCCATTGCCTATTTTTTTCTACTGGAAAGTTGGGTGTTTGTGGTATAAGAATAAAAACAATCTCCCTATGACTGTATTCACAGGGCATGCTTAATCAGATCAGGTAAAGATTAAGCAGATGCATTCACACATTACTTTGATCTTTGGATCTTATTGTCTTGCACGATCAGTTAGCTTGGTGAATCTAACAGGCTTAATCCGGTTCCTGAATGCATACTATATAATCTTTCTCTCTCTCCCCCACCATCCCCCCCTCGTCGCAACTGGGTTTAGCCTGCATGAACATATCTTTCTCTCGCTCCCCTCTCCCCCCAGTCTTGCTCTCCTTAGTTCTTCGCCTCATCTTTCTCTGCCCACCGAGGGTTAATTGTTCTGCCACTCGTCGTCGCAGCAGTTGGGGCTCTGGCTCGACGGCGCTGTCCACCAATACGGTGCTGATATGCAAGCGGGTCCTCCTTTGCTGGCTCGCTCTGCCAACCGAAAGTAGTTGGAAGTCTAAGTCAATCGATGATGAAGACACGCAAGGGAAGGAGCGGAGGCTGCAGCTGAGGCGGAGCCAGAGCTAGTGCTCTGTCGCGTCCCTTCTGAGCCCGCCGATGTCTCTTCTCGATCGAGGCAGCGGGACTTCCCGCTGGGACTGGGAATATTGTACGGGGAAGCTAAGGCTCTCCCAGAGCTTGGCGAGCTGCGCTTCGAGTTGGGGAAGATTCGAAGTGTTGCTCCTGCTAAGTTCTTGCTTGGCTTTGGCTCCGGCTCCGGCTCCGGCTCCAGCATCTGGCCAACTACGCTACTCGGTACCCGAAGAACTGGACCACGGAGCCTTTGTGGCCAACATCGCGGAAGATTTAGGTCTGGATGTATCCGAATTATCAGCCAGGCGGTTTCGTATTGCGTCCCGGGCGGGGAGTAAGCAGCACCTGGAGGTGAATCTGGAAAATGGGATCCTCTTTGTTAACGAGAAAATAGATCGGGAAGAGGTGTGCGAGGGCAGCAAGGCCTGCCTCCTGCACCTGCAGCTGGTCATCGAGAGCCCCCTTGAGCTTTATCGCATCGAAGTGGAGGTGCTAGACATCAACGACAATGCACCCCGGTTCCCTTGGCAAGAATATGTGCTGGAAGTGACAGAATCAGCACTACCTGGGGCCCGCTTTCCCCTAGAGAGTGCACAGGATCCCGACGTGGGCACAAACTCCCTGCGTACTTACAGACTCAGCCCTAATGGTTATTTCTCGCTGGAGGTGCAGACTCGCAGTGACGGCAGCAAGTTTGCAGAACTGGTGCTGGAAAGGAGTCTGGACCGAGAGCAACAGCGTAGCCACCGGGTCCTGCTCACGGCTTTGGATGGTGGTATCCCCGAGCGCTCGGGCACAGCTAGAGTTGTGATCATGGTGTTGGATGCTAACGACAATGTGCCAGTCTTTGATCAGTCCACTTATAGTGTAAGCCTGCCGGAGGATGCTCCCAAAGGGACTCTGGCTATCAAGCTCAACGCTACTGACTTGGATGAGGGAACCAATGGCGAAATTGAGTATTCATTCAGCGGGCACGCTCCACTAGGTGTGCGGGAGCTTTTCATCGTGGAGCCCCACACTGGGCAGGTACGCCTGAAAGGCCAATTGGATTATGAGAGAGCTGATCTCCATGAATTATACGTGCAGGCCAAGGACCGGGGCCCCTCTGCAGTTGCCATTCACTGTCGGGTGTTGGTGCACCTCCTGGACATCAATGATAACGCACCGGAGATAACCCTCACCTCGGTCTCCACACCAGTTTTAGAGGACGCACCTCCCGGTACTGTCATAGCTGTAATCAGCGTGCTGGATAGAGATTCCGGAGACAACGGCAAGGTGAGCTGCGAAATCCCGACTGATGTACCCTTTCAGCTTCAGTCATCTTTTCACAACTACTATGCACTAGTAACTACTGCGCCACTCGACCGTGAGACTGTGCCCGAATATAATGTCAGCATAACCGCCCAAGATTTGGGGTCTCCAGCGCTGGCTACCAAGAAGACCCTGACAGTCCAAGTGTCTGATATCAACGACAACGCGCCTCGCTTCCTGCAACCCTCTTACAGCGTCTACGTGACTGAGAACAACGCTCCTGGAGCGTCGATCTGCTCCGTCAGTGCGCTGGACCCGGACTGCCAACAGAACGCTTATTTGTCCTACTCCATCGCGGACGGCCAGATTCAGGGCATGCCCGTGGCCACCTACGTCTCCATCAACTCGGACAGCGGGCATATGTATGCTCTGCGCTCCCTGGATTACGAGCAGATTCGCAACTTCCAGATCCAAGTCGTGGCTCAGGACGCCGGGTTTCCTCCCCTTAGCGGGAACGCCACGGTCCACGTCTTCGTGCTGGACCAAAACGACAACGCGCCCTTGGTCGTGGCTCCCATGCCCCGCAATGGTTCAGTGGCTGTGGAGGTGGTGCCTCGTTCAGCAGAGCCCGGCTACTTGGTGGGTAAAGTCTCTGCAGTGGACGCCGATGCAGGACAGAACTCGCGGCTTTCCTACCGGATAGTCCAGGCTACCGATGCCAGCCTCTTCAGCGTGGCCCTCTACACGGGTGAAATCCGCACCGTCCGCACCTTCCTGACCAAAGACGCCCCGAAGCACCGTCTTCTCGTCCAGGTGCGGGACAACGGACAGCCCCCGCTCTCGGCCTCCGTGGCCCTGTTGCTCTCGGTGGTGGACAGCGTGCCAGAGGTGCTCTCGGACTTCCGCGAGCTTCCTCCGGGAGGCGAGACCGCTTCTTCTAGGCTTACCCTCTATCTGATCGCCTCTTTGGGCTCCGTCTCCTTCACTTTCCTGGTGGCCATCGTTATCCTCACGGTGGTCAAATGCCCCAAGGAGCGGCTGATCTTTCCCGACTATGCCTGCTCGCAGCTGTCTTGTGGCAGGGAGGGCGGCGGATCCGTTGCCTTCTGCTGTTGCGGCGGCGGTTGCGGGTCGTGTGAGCGCTCGGCCCCAGCCTCAGACCGCTTCAAGAACTCCGGCAGCGTCAACGCCCCGGTCTTCTCGGGCGACTGCGGGGACGTCGGAGCCAGCGCAGGCCCTCCTGCCTATTGCTATAAAGTCTGCCTGAGCCCTGAATCGGCCAAGAGCGACTTCATGTTCCTGAAAACTTGTAATCCAGCCCCTCTGAAGAACAACGAAGCGGGCCCTCAGAACTTGCCGACGGGTCCAGGCCCGAAAACCCGAGGGGCCAATAACTCTCGGCAGCTCGCCGACCAGGTAGCTTCTTGGGCGCCCCGAGGGGTGGGGGAGCCCTCTCCGGAAGGTAGCCTGCTATAAAAGCAACCAGTGCCCGAAACCTGGAATACAGCAAAGCAACTTTCGAGAGGGGGAGATGCTTTCAGTCTCGCCCAACTTTTTGAAAGATTGCAACCCCGCCTTTTCCCAGAAAAAGCCATCTGGTTCAGCCAAAACTCTAGCTCATTAAGTAATTATTTGCCCAAACGCGGGTTCCTTTTAGGTAGATGTGGGAGAAGAGTTGGGAAAGGTCCCAGGAGCCATGCTTTTGTCGACGTCAGGAGGCCCCGGAGTTTAAGCAGTCTTGTTCCAAAACTGGTCTGTTTCCCTTCCCAGGCCGACGCTCGTTGGCTCTCTTTCACAGGGGCGCTATGGGACTCGGCGGTTCCTAAGACCGATACTTGGATCTCTCGGGAAGGGAGCAGAAGTGGGGCGTTTCTTCCCTCCGACTGGGAGAAGGCAGCCCAGCGGAATCGGGTGAGATAAACCTCAGGTTCCGCCACTTTTGCTGAGAGCCAATTGCCGGCTTGCATTTGCGGTGGGATCCTGTATGTCAGTTGCAGAGTTGAAAAGGACTGGGCAGAGCCTGCTAACTGAAGGATCTGGCCGGAACCGAGTCCCCTCAGCAAGGCTCTTTGGACAAGCTAAGGAGAGAACAGTCCTGTTGAGCTCAGGAGACTTTCCCAGACTCTGGAGTCCTTCTATGTGACCTGCTCTTTCCACTTAGGTGGCCCAGCCTTGCCTGGTGCTTCCTCTGTATTGTTGGGTCCCCATTTCTATCCTGTTTCTGGCCTCAGATTAATGCCACGCTGCTTTATGCCAAAAAAAGAGCAAGGATGTTTTGTGAGAGCAACCAACTCTTGACCATGCCAAACCTGAATAAGATGAAAAAGGGGTTTAGGCTGCTCGAGATGAGGAAGAAAAATCACTATTTTTCAATGAAGCACTTCCTTTGATATTAAAGTAGGATGACTGAAGGTGCAAAGCAGCACATGCATAAAATGCATGAGGTTTCAGGGGTCTTTGAAAAATGCCCTCACCATTCTCTAGATAAGGTTTCTTTGTCCATTTTCATTTTCCTTGTTGGATATCCTTGTCTAATATGGTAATGTTCTTGTCAGCTCAAAACTCCCCCTAGTGACTGACTTCCACCCCTTATTGTCTCAGGCTGATAAACAGCAGCAAGGCCACACAAGTTCCCCTAGCCAAGTGCAAGACAAGTGAAAGGAAGTGTGTGTGTGTGTGTGTGTGTGTGTGTGTGTGTGTGTGTGTGTGTGTGGCAGGCTGGCATTCTTGAGGGTGGAGAGAGAGAGAGAGAGAATGAATGAAACAGCTTAAGTTGTACATCTAGGGCACTGGGGCTTGGAAGCATTTATTCCTCTTTAGTTTAAGGCTAACTTCTTAGGGAGGAAGGTGAATCTTTGCACACAATGAAATTTTGAATGAAAATAACCTCCAGCTTCTTTCTCATGTTTTCCTCTGTTTCCCTCTCTTTGGAAGAATGGTTCATTTCCCTGTTAGCTCTTAGAAATCCTCAGAGTATAAATCACCTTGAAATGACTGAAGTGAGTTTCCCTTCACTCTTTCATTTATACAGGAAGAATTTGATAGCCTTAAATAGCCCTTGGCTTTACTGTTGGGATCTTCTGGGCTACAGGGAATAAGGGATTCTCTGAAAGTCCACAGGAAAAAATATGAAATGAAAATCAGTGCAAACTGAAGCTGAACTCTTTGTTGCAAAATAAAGCATGGAAAACATTTGGAACGGAAATAGAATGTAAAATGAATTATGTATATATTCTATATTTTGAAAAGGTTAATTGGTGGATCTTGTGATAGAAAGGCAGAAGTGACAGTGTTCCCATAGATCCTTCCCCAGTAGAAGGACAGGAATGGAATAAGTCTCCTGCCTGATCCAGAAATGGTCTGGAATACTTTAAAGGCTTTTTGGAATAAGATAGGTATAGGACTAGAATAAGAGTTCCAGGCAGTTGAAAGACTGGTGAAGAATTATAAAGTGATCTCTGAAACTACAGTACAGGGACAGGCATTTATGGGCTGAGGGGAAAATGAATGAGTTGTGCTGGCATGACCAAGTCAGAAAATTATTGAGGTTATTCTACCTATGCTAATTCTTCAGACACTCTGATAAGGTACTTAGATTATTATTTTATTTTATGTTATTTTTTGTTGCACAATGAATGTGATTGGGTAGTAGGGTAAACATCACCCATTATCTTTGCTTTTCTTTGCAGAGAAAAGTAAGCAAATATTAAAACTCCAATGCCTTCAGTGATAGTTCAGTATTCTTTGTAACCAGTATGCAAATCTTTTAACCATTTTCTGTTAATAAATAGACTTTTAAAAAATATGCTGCCTTCTAACAACCTTTTAAAAATGTGTGCCAGAGCCTTTTCATTTCTCAGTTCCATGAGTCATGTACTCCGATTGCTGTTGGGCCAGGACTGCACATGGGCCGCATATACTCTAATACATACAGAGATTGAATTTGCATAAAGACACAGATCTTCCCCTTTGATTCAAAGCGCTTACTGGAGAACCAACAGTAAAACCTAGCCTCTCACAATCACTGGAAAGAAATTCCTGGAAAGATGAGATTTAACTTGATTGCTTTGAGGGAAGGTATTAACCTTGACCCATTCTCAACTTTTTGGCCAGGTTATGTAAGTGATAACAGTTCTGTTTTCCATTTTATACCAGATGGCTGATCAGCTGGATGTAGGGAAAAAAGGGGTCTTTGGGAATGCTAATGGCTGGATTAAACTCATGGGCCCTTGTTTTCTAGATGGGGTTGTTGTTGTTTATTTATCTAGAACATTAAGTATATTTAATATTTTCACATTGTTGTTTTTCCCTGGCTTTTTTCAAAGGCATCTTTAAGAGAAGTTGGGAATTCCCCATTCCTAAGAATTTCAAGAAAAAATTAAAAGCCCCTTACTTTTAAAATCTTTGCTGCTAATATAGTTTGACAAGTCACATAATAATTACACACGGTATTTTCCCAACTGCCTTCAAGTCAGTCTTGACTCTTAGTG
>JANHFJ010001754.1:103324-113815 GCA_032468195.1 Cerberus rynchops
CAGTAGGAGGCCATCCCAGCCAAAAATGGAGCTCAGGAGCCCATTTTCTCTGGCAGAGGCACCATGGGTCGATCCTTCACTCTTTCCAGGGTGGCCCCAAGGGTCAGATCTAAGCACCATGCAAGCCCTGGCCTTGATTTTGATACCTCTGCTGTATACAATGCCATCATAAGTTAAACTTCTAAATATCAGCCACAGATATCCCAATCCTAGAAGTGAAAAGCAACCAAAGAGAATCACAACCAACACCCAATTATCAGTGGATGTTAACCTATGAAATAGAATCTAAGAACGACTGTAGATGCCCACTTTATCCTGGGTTTCTTTAATTACTCTCATGTTCATATCTGAAGAAATATGCTTTCTTTACAATTTTGTTATAATTCCTACCATGTAGTGATCAGCTACCACTTTGTTGTATAGAATACAAGGTAGTCAGCTGCTTCAGAGGCAGATTTAATGCATGTTCTGTGCACCTTGCAATAAGATATTGATCAGCGGTAGTCAGTTTCTGGTGCAGTAGGAAATTTTAAAATTAGATTATTCTACTCCTAAGGTATTGAAATATCCCAAATTTTATTTGAATCTCCCTCTAATGACTGCTGCTAGTAGTAGCATCAGTAACACTAGTAAATTCCAGTGTAAAAATAGATATTCTTTCATGTTTGCACACATCTCTGTTTTCTCCAGCTTTTACAGTCTATATTAATGAAGAGACAGATTATTATTATTTTTCTTCTAAAGAGTTTTGGAGTGATTAAAAGGATACCAAAAAGATTAAAATGGGTGCATTTGTGCATTAGATATTAAGCTGTCAACAATCTAAGAGAAATATTTGATGTTTTTCCTGTGCTTGGTGCAACTTTCCAGTGTTTAGAAGTAAGGAACATGTTCTAGGTCACCAGATGAGCTGAAACAATTGAGCTCAGGCTCAGGCCAAGTCTAACCAATGTAATTAAGGTATGCTAGAGGATAATATGTCTGTTTGTTGACTAAGGTGATATGAGCCTAAATACGACACCGTTTTATTTAGGATAGTCCAACTGCTGTCTCTATTTGGAGGATTCATTAGAACCCACATAACTGGCTTCATTATAAGATTACACTACCTACCTCATAATGGATAGTTTACTTCGATAGAACTGTTTTGCCTTATTGAAGGAAAAAGGGATTCCTGATCTTAGTTGCACAGAAGCAAAATTATTAAGCTAACGAGGTATATTTGAATGCAGTAAAAGTCAGGCGAGATGTTGTGTTTAGTGATCATATTTGCAGTTTTCAGCACTTGGGGTCAGCACTTTCACAAAATAGCTGCAAAAAAGCACTCCCTACTCATATTCACTGATATGTTTCATCTCAAAACATCCCCATTTATTCTAATGGCAGGTTCTCTTTCCCCTATCTTCAAAATGGAGTCTGTAATCTCATGTTAGTTTTGCCTTTTTCCTGGAACCTCTCCAATCAGCCACCATTATTATTTCCTAAGGATGCCTGTGGGCCCCCATGTGAGTCTCTAGCAGTCTAGAAAATCTGTACTTATAAACAGCTGGGAACTTTGCAGGAAAATAGTTTCCCCCTGTTTTAATTACAGAAAAAAACTGGTGGAGCATACAGTAGAGTGTATTTACAGGTATAGCAATGCTCCCATTACCTATCCCAAATGGAACTATACAATTGGGACATGTCATCACTTAGGAGTCAAGTTTGTTCTTCACATGCAGAAGTCCTCAGCATCCATCTCCAATATATTCAGGGGAAACCTGGGAGTGGAATAGCTCCCATTTAATAAAAAAACAATATGCACCAAGCAGGACCAGTGGTTATATTCAGTAGAAGTCAACTGCTCCATCCCAGTGAAAATAACTCTAAACTTTATCCTTCATTAAATGGTAATTCTACCCCCACTCATTCCATGGCCAGAGTGGTATTAGACTTAAGACAAAAATGAAGTTATTCCAGTCTTCAGGTTTATAACCAACTTAAATAACTGATATAATAAATGCTTATTTGTTTTAATTTGGGGCTAGTTATTTTCATGTTCTTTGGACGGGAGCACTTGCCCTTCTTGATAACTTTTATCAGGACCAAGAGCAGACAATTTGCATTTCAGACCTTTTCAAGAGGGAGGAAAAAAATCACCAGAGATTTCGTGTGAGCAGGCCCTTTGTTTATGAGAAGGAACAAAGACCAAAAACAAAAACAAAAGCACAATACTGTTTGTTTTAATCACTTCATTTAACACTGTTTGCTGCGATGATCAAGGCATAAGTGTGATTCAGTTCAGCATGACAAGAGAAAGGGATATATTTGCACGTTACATTTCCATGAGGACACCATGAATATGGAGTTTACATAGCAATCTTTCTCCCTTGTGCCTGGGAGAAATATTTGAGAATCTTTGATTGAGAAATATTTTTAGAGGTCTCGCAAACATTACATTAAACATTTCTCTGCTGAGACTGATGAGGCTGGAGAAACTCACTGTGTGATTGCATGATTACATATGATAGGAAGTCTGAAGTCTAAAGCATGATGAGCTTAAGGAGGAAAAAATGACTGATGGGTGCAGCTTTATGATACGGAGTTTATAATGCTTATTCACAGCTTATGGAGGATCATTTGGGATGGATCCATTCTGAACTGAAACAGCAAAGTATAAACAATGAGCCATTGCTATTTTTGATTCTTTTGAAGCACAAAAGTGAGACCTTTCCAGATTTTAATTGAAAATCAATTTCACTTTGGCACTCTGCTTTTGCTATGCCAGAGATAGAGAACACAAGTAGAAATTTGAAGACTTGTTTACTTATTTCCCAAACTTGCACTGAATTTGAATTATTTCTGGAGTGTTTCATCCAACCTTGACTTAATTTGTCTCCTAGAATCAACCATAATGGTCTAAAAGTCTACGTTTCTTTATTAAAGCATATGAGTTTGAATAGTACGGCTTGTGTTTTCTCCTCCAAAATTATCTATTCTGAGGGATTCGGTTAAAAGATAGGGCCTGGCCCAAAGTAACCCTCTCAGTGGCTGAGGTAGATTAGATCCTGATGTTTCCTGGATCTAGGCTTTCACATTCACTGTGATACTACCCTGGTTGTCTTTTCAGCAGATTCCCCAAAAATATCTTTGTACTTAAAAGAAATAACTCAATGACAATGCTGATTATGGTCATCGCAATTTGAAATTCTAGCTTCAGCAATACAATATCATCTCTATCTAGGAATGTCTAAATCCTGGATTCAGCCATGTGAGATCAATAAATTGAGGCAACTATGTAATAGTTCCTTAAATGCCAAGATTGGACAATCATTCACTCTGCATGCAACAAAAGTCTAGCAGCAATGTATTTGATTTTGGAAATTTGTGAATGTGAACATCAGTCACCCAACTGAAACTTGATAGGAACAAAATGAGCATCTCTCTACCTTGTGGCATTATCCATATCTATTTGCTTCACTGAAAATGATGCAATCACAGGTCACATTAACAGTCATCTGACCTTCAATGGTCACTTTCTGCACCAATGCTGATCAACATCAAAGCAGCTGTGCTAAAAAAAAAATAAATTCCAAGATAATAATCTGATCAGAATTCGGAATTATGTCTTGAAATCAGAACTTGTGATAAGATGGGAAGCCTAAAGGTCTGGTGATTTGAATCCTAGAGCTGGAGATAAAGTTTATACTAAGCCACACAGAAAATAAATGATGGTTAGCTTGCACAACTAGAAAAGAAGCAAATGATCATTTCGTATGAATCTTTTCAGTGTACTTTTTCTTACTCTCTTATACATGATGTAAACTTCTGCTAAGGTCCTTCTGCATCTGCTGTTTTCATTAACTAACCATTCTTGTGCTCATGGTCCTTCACATTCATTCCCACTCCATGAATGGCATAGATGGTCACCATGTTGCAGTGTTTATTATCTAAGAATGTATCTAAACTCAGGGTTCTTAAAGGGTAACAGGGAGAGGTAGTACCTACATTAAATTTCCCTCTCCCAGCTGTACATTGAATGTAATATAATATCCTTCAATGTCTGACTTGTGCATAGTGCATCATAACAGAGCATTGCTATGGTTTTAGTATGATTTCATAGATAGGGACACTATCTATGAGGCCGTAAGTACTGCAAGACCACTTCAAGTTCTGAGATACATTTTTGGAAGTGCTGCTGGGAATAAACCTTTTTTTCAGGATTACCCAACATAATTTTCCAGAGTGACCTGTAAAGGAAAGACAGCCTGATTGTCTCATGTTTATTTTAACCCCTTGGCTTCAGCGGTCAGTAAACCATTGTGCTACCTCATTCATTTTTAGAGGTATGAGATATTGTGTCTCTAAAAATGAGGGTATTGTCTAGGAGGGTATTGGCCAGTAAGATTTGAGAGAGGTTATTTGCTGAAAGATCTTTATTGGAACCTACACTTCCTGGAGGGATCCAATTCAACACACTGGTGAGTAACTACTCACAGGTAGGTTGGGATTAAGGGCCTTTGGATTTAGTATGCTAAGCTAAATTTTATCAAGATAAGGTCTATTGCTACAAAGATGACATTGAATCACACACTTAGATACATGCATGAGATAATTCTAAATTTTATGAAAAGCAATATTACTGGTTCAAAAAGCTAAAACTATAAAATTTTGAGATAGTTAAAATCAGCTTCTGTGTAGAAACAACTGAAGTCTTTACATGTTCTTCATGTTTCTCTTTTTCTCTCTTTCTCACTATTTGGTTTATTTGTTTGTTTATTTATTTATTTACTCCTATATGTTGCTTCCAACTTATGTATGTTACAGACTGTCACATTTTATATTCTGAAGTTTTTCTTCAATTGTCATCAACCTGAGTTCCATACTGGGCAACAGAAGGACATTAGAGTACAGTTCTTTAAATCCAAAACAACAAGGGATATCACAGGCTGTAGGTAAACTCCACTGAGGTTGTGACACACACACAAATCCTGATGAAAAAGGTATAAATACCAAAAGAAAAAGTAAGTACTTGATGCAACATGGCACTAATTGGCTATGTTGCTCTCTTTAGTACTATCTGCATGGAAAACAAGTTAAGTTGCATAGCTCTCCAGCAGAATAATTCCAAAATGTATCCGCTGTAAGAGGATTCCACTACTGTTTTCAAAATCACTTCTGTCATAGCTCGAAGCTGTACTTGTATCCATCATCTTTCTAAGCTGTCATTTTCTCACGTCATCATTACTTGTCTGGGTTTTCTTGTCTCTTCTGTAATTCTTCTCTGTTATAATTAATGGCAAATGTGCTACCCTACCCTTAACAATCAAAACGAGTTCATGGTTTTCAGTGGAACTACTCCTAGAGAGGGTACTTAGCACCGAAATGAGTCATGTCATTCACAGCAAATAATGAAGCAGAGTTGGAGTCCTTTTGGAATTCCACTGGAGTTCTGGTACACATAAATATCTAATGTTTCTTTCTGAGCACAGTCTGCTACACAAGGCAGACAAATATTTTGTTGATCTAGAGCCTGACTGAAAAAGTCCCTTTTGTTTTCAATGAAGCAAATCTTGATAGTTCTTTTGTGTTTATTTCTCAACAAAAGAGAAATAAATATATGGAAGTGATTCATAATGATGTATCATTCTGAAGGCAGAAGGCTGGATTCTAATTTATCATATATTAGTTGAGCCTAACTTAAGCCACAGTGATTAAAGTATGAGTAACTAAAAACAATTCCATTAGAAAGGCGCATAAAAATAAGGGATGAGGTGGGAAAAAGATCTAACAAAAAGGATACTAATAATTCAGCTCAAGAACCCCAAAATTCTAAACATAACAGTGTAGAGTACAATTTCACAAAACTGAGTTAAATGTATCATTGTATTAGAATTTTACCGAATCTAATGAAACCATGTATATAATCAAACAAATATTTTCATTTGGAACTAAACTAATAGCTAAATAAATTGATCTCAGTTAATGCATAAACAAAAATTGATTTTTACGAAGAAAAAATACTCTTACATTTAAGTTAATTTTTAAAAATCTTTATTATTTTTTTTTAAATTAAGTTTGGTTCCATTGTGTCAGGTCTGGTCTTTGGCAATTATACAGATAAATGCCCACCATCTCAACCTGCTGCAACCAATTATTCATATTTCTTCCAGGACAGTCTAGGCAGCTCTAAAACCCCATCGATCCACCTGTTCCATTCTGTTCTGTTTTGTTCTGTTCTGTTCTCTTTTTTCCACTTTCCTCAATTTTGCCAAGAATTGTTATTTTTTCTGTTCCATTGGCAGCTCAAAAGTCAAATGTGACTTTTTTTGGTCAAATGTTATTTTTATTTTTTTTTTGCCATTGCTTCAAATGACTAATCAGGACTAACCAGGGCCAACTGGATTTTCTTGAAGTCCATGGTACTTAATAATGGCTTCTAAGTCTATTATTTAAATCATTTATGTTCTAACTTTTGATTTCTCTCAATGTCCAGCTTTCAGAGTTGCATATTACTCCTACAAAAGCTGTTACTTTAATTATTCTGATTTTGTTGTCACAGAAATACCCTTGATCTTGTCTAACCTTGCCTTCTTCCTCTGAATCAAACTGCTCAGCTGTCCGTTTTCATTTCTGAGTCCCAGAAAATAAAAACTATTATCTACATTCACTCCTTCGCATCAACTGTGAGTTCATTAGCGAGCCAGTTGACATTATCTTTGTAACTTTCATCTTTCACTTTAATCTATATTGTTCGCTTATTTAATGAGCTCATTTCAGCCTTTTTTTGCTTCAGCTAACAAAGTAGCCTTGTCTACACAACTCAGATATTAATGTTTCTAGCTTGAATTGTGTTCTGGCTGACATCTCTTCCAGTCTTGTCATGTTTTATAATAGATTTGCTGAACAAGTTAAATGAATATAGGAACAAAATGCATGTTTGTTTCATTTCCTTACTCTGAACCACTATATCTTTCCCTATTCATTTCTAAGAGAAGGTTATTTGTGCATTCTTCTGAATCTCCCTCCACTATACCTTCTTTCTTCATATTTGTGATTATGGAGCTGTTAGCTATTTAAATTCTGCTTCTCCTGTAGCTTTAAAGCATTTTTCTACACTTGTGTTTTCCAGTATGGCGGCTGTTTCACTGACTCTTTACTTTGTAAGGGAGTCAATTCCTGAATAAGTTGCCTCTGAACATGTTTCTGTTATTTATAATCCTATTGATAAAGGATTGTGGCAGATATATTTACTCACTAACTTCATGTCTATGGAGATTCTCAGTCATCCAGGTCATGGTTGTCCCAAAAGTGCTTTTTCAAAAGACAACTAGATTTCCTTTGTTTTTCCTTGAGGATGTTTCACTTCTCATCCAAAAAGTTTCTTCAGTTCTGATTGAATGATGGAGAATGGAAGGATTTATATTCTTTGCAGTCATCTGGTCGTTAGCACTCTCTCTGAGAATTGTTGAGGTCACTTGGAGGTCTATCTGTGCCCTCAGGGTCACCTGAATAGTGCAAAAGAGTGTTTCAGCAGTTCCAAGAAGGTTCTACATTTGTACTATTCAGGTGATCCTGAGGCTACAGATAGACCTCAAAGTGGCCTCGATGATTTTGAAGTTCCAGTTCTTTTCTAAAGTTGTATTTTCCTATACATGCAGGTTGCAGTAGAAGTGGTCAATGTTTTTCACAGAGCTTGACATACATTTATATAACATTGATATTCACCAGACATTAATTCTAGCAGATAATAACCTAACATTTATAACCAAACCATTGTTGGTTATACAGCTATTGACAAACATTAACTCTTGATTTCTTCATATGGTCTTATGCCTGAAATACCATATGGTCATCTGATTTACAGTAACTAATCTGACCCATTTACATTTGCATATGCCTAAATCATCCATTTAGTAGGCTTCATTCCTGCTTTGGTTCTGCTTCATTTCTGCTTTCCCTTGGTTTATACTTCTCACATTATGTTTTCCAAATTGTATACACCCTTGAAAGATGAGGAGCTCCTCTTTTAGTACAGGCATCATCAATGACCAGACTCTTTCAGCTTTGGTCTGGTCATATCATCACCTCTGGTTGCTTTCCAGTAATTATAGGGACTGCCTTCCGACATGAGATTTTTCATCATCTGGTATAAATTTGTTTGACTTTTCAGTCTTGTTCATATAATTGTCTTCACATTAGTACATAAGTGCTTTGCCATTGTCTTCTACCAGATTTGATTTTGGAATTCATTCTTCTAAGTGGATTGGCTTTCAACTCCTCTGCATGGCCCCATGTTCCCTCATGCCTGTCGCGGATTGTCATAACCTCCTTATCAGCAAAGATGACCCTTCAACTCCACCAGCGTTTCTCTCTGATAACATTAAAGTTACCTAGCCATCTCATCATGTCAAGTTTCTAATTCACAGTGGGCGTAACATAGCTTATCACTCTGTTAATATTAAGTTAAGATATTGTAAGGTTTCTTGGCATGTTTCCTAAGGTGTTGAATGAAAATGTTATTTTAGATTGAATCATCTTCATTTCTGGCTTCAATAAAGTGCTTTACTGAATTCTAAATCACAAATACAAATTTTAGACAGAAGAGTCAGTATTCTTATAACTTGTGCCCACAGTGATGGTGCAATTAATCTCTTGATAGAGTTTACAATTGCTCATTAGTGAAAATGCACGTATGAACTGATTCGACTGCTGGGACAAATCTCATCCAGTTGTCAGTTATCCTAGTGATTATCCCTTAAAATGTTCCATCCCTTCAAAATTAGTTTTTGAGATCCATTTCACTTCATAAAAGTTCTTCTTTCAAACCAAAAGGGTCATGAGCTTTGGCCCCTTTCCATCTGGTGACCTCATGATGCTCACATCTGTTGATACTTGGAAACCAAATAATTTTTATGTTTTGAAGGTCTAAACTTAAAAGTAGCTGCCCACCTGTTTGTTTGGTTTTTTAAAAAATGTCACACTGTTCTATCCACAAGCATTTCCACAATGTTCTATCCCCAAGCATTCTTAGAGTGGAATAATTATTTTTTGTGTTGTGTTGTTTTGAAGCATTATGCTTTTTAACACAACTGTGCAATGCTTTGTGCTTTATTGCCATGCCAACTTAAGAAAACATGCAGCTGCTTTAAAGCATGCAAAGAGACAGCACATTCTCACTCCCATATGTTTTCAGGACTCTAATTCAAAGCATAGACCTGCTATGTTAAATCTTTTGCAATTGAGCATATAGTGCTCAGTTTGGTTTCATTTTAAAAAAAAAATCTTATATTTTGTATTTACAGAATTTGCAAGAGGAAAGAAGCAAAGACATGGGGAGATCTACATAATTCCATGGTTTTGATTTTTTTTTTCATTTTCTCTTTGCAAACACAACCAAACAAAATATAATTGAAAGCAATAAACCTGAATTGGACCTCCATTATATTTTGAAGAATTAACATGATTTAAATGTTATATAAGGAGAAAAAAATAATATCCCTTATCAAGAAGATCATAATTTTTCCTCTACTGATATAACTCAGATTCCCTAATGTTACTTTTGAAACTCAGGCCTTGCTCACAGAAATCATCTGGATAAAGCAGGGTTTGATACTTGAGCTTTTCTGGGTCTTTCAGAGTCATTTCTTATTTATTTCCTGGGTTGGGCAGCCATTGTTGCTAAATCAGAAAATTGGAACTGTGGATTAAGGAAAATGGGCACAGGCCATTGATTGTTTATTCTGATGTAATGTCTAGATTTCTTCCTTGAATTCAGAATTCAAGTGAGAATCAAGTGAGTAGAGGATAAATGTTGGACATCATGAAGTTATTTTAAAAGATGTCCAGATGTCTTTTTCTTACATCATTTTAAAAAGAGGCTGAATTTCCATTATTAAACATGGTTTAAGGGTTCAATTGTCTTGGCATAGTTCATATGCTGTTTTAAGAAATAAACACATAATACCCAGTTTATAAAACTACAATTTCATGCAATCTGTCCTCTTTTTCTGGAGGATTAAATGAATCAATTTTATTCAAAGCCATGTATTATTTATTAAATGTAAGTATTTACATCCTACCAAATGTCCACCAGCACCCTTGTCTTGGCCCCTTTTATATGTTGTGGTTTAATTGCTCTGTTCTCTGGTAGAAGTCCAGATTAAGTGTTTTTTTAATTAATTTTTGTGTAAAATTATAATTCTCCATGATAATTTACAAAATATTGTAGGACACACTATTGCTTTCTAAAGAATGGCAATACATGTACAAAGATTCAAACTATCTCAAAATCCAAGTATTACTTTTTCATTGGATGAAAATATGAACATAAATGTGAATGATATAGTAAAAAATGAAACAATCTGTATTTACAAGCAGATAATGCAGAAAACATAGGTCTGGGATTGGCAAATTTTTCAGGTGGTAAGTGCCATTTAACAATTTTACATATGACACAAATCACAAGAAAAATAGAATTGAAATCATCAGATTTTCACAAGTCCCTCCAAC
>JANHFJ010001754.1:152571-164608 GCA_032468195.1 Cerberus rynchops
ACTTCACCAAAGTTACAATGTAATAAGGAGAGAAGCAGTTTCTGTGAGCAAGGCAATAAAGATTAGGCTAGAAACAATTGCATTATTTGCAGGATTAACCCTGCAAAGTGGGAAAAAACCAAAAGTTTTCTTCTAATAACCGGTTCAGTAGAACTGGTGTGAGGTTCCCTAGAACTGGTGTGAATCGGCTGAATTTCACCTCTGTATAAGCAGCTTAAACTTTCCTTCTGACCAATTTCTGCAGAATCTCTCCTAAAAGATTTAAACACATAAAATTTGAAAAAAAAAGATAACCCTCAATAGCGGTTTGTCTTTTAAAATCCTGTGTGGAAAATGTGGCAAACCAAATGAGAAGAGAAGCAGCCTTCTGTTGGCTCATGGTGGCTATAATCTGTTTATATTACCACAAACTATAATCAGAAGAGTAAGCACTACACTTTTCATCCCACATTAAGTCATCATGTAGGTTGCTTGTCTTTTGCTTAGTGTGATTTGCAAAGGACTTCATAAATAAACCATAGTTAGTTTAGGGCAGTTTAAGCCTACCATTTGGATTCCTCTTGCTTTCTTATTGATTGCATGACTACATATGATATGCAACACATGAAAACATTGTCTGTAATTTCCTCATTTAAAAAAAAAAAACTATTCTTCCACACCCTAGCTCAATTCTAACCAATCTATAAAGATACAACTGCAGTTTGAAAGATTTTCTTTAACACCAGTCCCAATTACTGGAGGAATCCGTATTCTGGGGTTTGAAGTCTATACTTCTTGAAGTTTAGGGTTGGGAAACAGTTATTTAGACTGTTCAACATTACATTCTTAAATCTTAAATTGATTATGAACTTAATCACTTAGCTGTATTTTCACCATTTCAACCAATTATTTTCTTACCTTCACTGCCTATGCCAGAATAGCTAGATTCATGCAAGATTTATTATGGAGGGAAAAGCTGTAATTGGTTGTCTCTTATAATTACCTGACAGTGATACACTGTCATTGTTCAGCCACTGACATATTGGAGATAATAATAATTGAAAGTCAGAGCTTATTGGGCATTTTAAAATATCTGATTAATGTCTGCATATGCATTTGGTTTATTTTAATTTTTCTTCTCAGTAATAGTTGTATATATATATATATATATATATATAAGTTCTGATACAACTATCAGAAAAAGAACATGTTAATACCTCCTACCTTGTTCACAGGAGGCCAGCATGTTAAATGACTTGGCTGATATCTAAATTGCAAGGCTTTGTGAGATTATTGCTGTAAGTAAAATTGTATTCCATTAATATATACTACTATGCTTATCAATGCCTAGCTAAACTATTTTTTCATCTGTTTAACTTATATTTCAAAATCTCTCAATCTCCTTTTTCATGATAATTTAACCAACCATAAACTTACATTCTTAAAAACAAAATTATTCTGTGACTAGTGAAGCCTCCCTCTGTGAGAGTATGAAAGCAGAGTAAGTATAAAAATAGTTTATTGTTAGTTCCTGCATCTGCATAAAATACATTAATTTTAAAACGTGCCTTTTCACTGTAAACTGTGCTTGACAAAAATTCTGAAGATTTTGATTATATATTCACTACAAAGCAATGACACTATGCAAATATCCATTTTTTTTCTCTAAAGAATTTTTTTCTTTAATCATTGCAGTTACAAAATGTAAATATTAATTATGCAAGGTTATATTTGTTTAAACCTGTTTATCAGCTAAGATCCCCTGTATATCAATCCTTCCTGACGTAATTCCCTGCTAGCTATGTTTTATTTTGTACTGATATTTCTCACCTATTTTATTTTTCTGTTTTTGCTTGGTTTTCACTTGGCTGCTGCTTAAATTAGAATGTATTATTATAATACCACTGAACCAGGACTTTGAGAATAAACAAATTAAATAGTTATTTCTATCTCTTACTCAAGCATATAAATCTTGATGGCACAATAATATAAATGCTAGGCCTAAGGAATAACATTTGGTTTTTAGGAAGAATTCCTACTAAGTACCCTTTAAGCAAACTATGGATATGATTAGGGCAGCTAGGAGAAAGAAGGAGTTGTTAACATGCTACCATGCTGATCTTTCAGGAAGCTCATACAATGTAGTCTTAGTCAAGGCAGAATTTATCATGTATAATTGATAAAAGTAATACAAGGACATGCTGAGCTTCCTTGCTGTACACAAATGTTCTGTGCTGGGTGAAAAGATCTCGCCACTAATAGAGCATTAAGTGGGAAATCACGGCACTGGAAACAACAGGTTTTTGTCTGTATGTGAAAAATTATTAATTGTATTAGAGATCTGTAGTTTTGCTAGAGTTAGAATTTCACCAACAATTCCAATTACTTCTGCTGAGGACATGATGAGCTGAACATCCTTCAAGGAGCAGAAATGGTGTTGCCGTAGAAATCAATGACTAGAAGGCAAATTCTGGCCATTTTCAATCTCTTCAGAAAAAGGAGAGATCATGAGACTGCACATATGCATTTTGCACAGCTGCTCCTTGTGCGTAGATTGCAGGAACCAAAGTTTTTGCGGTAAACTCATGATTGAAGCAGCTGAGAGTCAAGGGAGTTCCATCAAACTCATAGCCATTAACATACTGTATATGGACAAAAAGCTCAGTTGAGCCTCATTTCTTAATCACTTTTCATATTATATTTAATTGCTCTTTAACTATTAAGAACCTCATGAATGAAGGAAAATATACATGTCCCATGATAATGTTGCAAGATCGAATCTTGGTCGGTCACCAGACCAGAAGTTTTCTCTTTTAAGCTTTCAGACTTGTGCTGGAGCCCATCTTCAAAGAACTTCTCTCTACTGGTATATGTGCTTTGGGCTACTCTGTAAATTATATTTATGTGGTGCCTTCCTATTGGTTAATTTGTGGTGCCACGCCCATGACTCCTAAATACCTGATAAACTGATAATAAATCAGCACTTCTGTTCATTGACTGAATTAAGAACCTATTAAGGATCTTTACAACAGTGAGTTTCCTTCAATCCTTGAATAAAGAAGCATTAAGGATAACATCAAGACTTTAAAAGGAGGAGATAAACAATAAAAGGATGATTAGAATCTTGATTTCAGAAAATTATTAACAGAATGAGGATCCAGAGAGATTTGGGAAAAAAATCTGAAATTAATTATAAGAAATCTTTCCATGGGAAAATGTGGTTAGGAAAGAACAGAAAAAGATAAGAGTTTGAAGGTTTGACACTAGAAGGAACTAGGAGGAGTTACATATAAATAAAGAACACTTAAATTCAACTCACTAATATAGAATGAAGCAAAATATTTTAACTCTGGATGAATTCAAGGATATTTGGGAACAATGGATTCAGAAGTTAATCTTAAAATTGTCTGTTATGGAATAACTGGATTTAAATGAAGTTATAAAAGAGGAACAAATTTTACTGGATAACACCCAGTTTGAGGTGAATTCAAACCTGGATTGATTGATTGATTTAATATTTAATATTTCTTAACCACCAATCTTCCTTGGATTTATTAAAGATGAATTATAAGAATGATATGGAAAAAGATGTTACAGTGGATATATAAATGAAATGGCTGATGTCTTAATAATTAAAAGGGATATACAAATAAATAAACTAGAAGAATGTTCTCAAAAGAGATTTGTTAAAGTTTCAAAGAAGTTTCAGAGAAGAGATAAAAAGAAAATTTAAAAAAATCAAACTCTGAGACATTATTTAAAGTGTTTAAAGATCAAGATTATTAATACCAAAAAGAAATAATGCAAAGTTGGTTTATTTAATCAAGGTTAAAATATTTCTGATTGCCCAACCTTTAATCAAGGTTAAACTATAGTCCAACCTTTAATGGCTTTTTGCTGACTAGGACTGAATAACGAAGCTCTAAAGATCTGGAAAAAAAAAATTGTTGTATTTTTAGAATAAGCGATAAATTATTATGTAAAAGTAAAGGGCAGGAATATATATATATAAAGGGAATAATATATATTTAAGGTTAAAATACATAGCTTGCTTTTTTGAAACCCTTAATGAACTGTTGCTGGCTAGGAATGTCAAGTTTTAAGAATTTGTTTATAAAAAAAAGATGAGAATATAAGAAGAAATTATTGCTTGTTGTATTTTCAGAGAAGTTTGTATTTGTTGTGATGAAGGGGGAAGTCATAATTTACTGTATTATTTCTCCTTCTGTTCTATTTCTCTTTATGTTTTCTGCACGTTCTATTCATTTTTATTCTTTTCTACTTTTTTAATTTGCATTAGTTCCAGAATATATACCTTATAATACATTCTAAATAATTTGGTCTACAATTGGCATACAACTAAAAGAGGAAGACTTCAGAATATTTAACAAAAAGTATCATAGTACTTACCAACTATTGCTAGATTATGCTCTGAACCACATGCAATCTGCAAAACAAATAACAGAATACTAAACTGAAATATTAAACAAGACAATGCACTCCAAATGCACAACTTTAGAATGTTATACATTTTACATTATACATTGATGATTAAAAAATAAACTTGGTATTGAAAATCATACTGCCTCTTAACTTGCGGATGATATATAGCAATTATATCACAAGTAATCTCATCCTTTTTGCAAAGAAATCCAATCTCAGGAGCAATACCACAAAATATATAAAGGAATATTTTCTTTTATCTGTCTACAAACTGGCAACCAAGGAAGTTTGCAGGAAACTGCTTCATAATGAGCACAGACAGATAAATAGACAGATAAATATATCTTAATATATTTTAAATATATGTCTTTATATATACGGTTTTTAAACTTTATCAGTTTTGTATGCTACATTAATTACATATTAGATTCTTGATAATTAACATTAACTAAACGTAATACATAACTATTATAAATATGACAAAATTAATAAATTGCAAAAACTGACCAACCATATTAAGATACCGTACTTACTTTGTCATTCCCCTAAAACTTTCTAAACCAACACTGTCTTTAACAAGTTCATCTGCTTCCCTCATCTTTGACAATGAGGGATTACCACTAACTTCTTTCATGACGTTGATCTTTTATGATGTTGATCTTCTCATGAGTTAATCCTAATGGTATCCATGAAGCCATTTAAGGCCACATAGGTTAAAAACAGCACTTTGAATTTTGTGGACATACTATTAGTTTTACAACATACGCAACATATTCAAACATATGGTTTATGGTTTTTATAGTTCAGGTTTTAATCTTATTGTAAACTATCCAGAGTAATTTGGATGGGCAGCTACACAGATCTTATACTGTAAGTATAGGTAGCCCTTGACTTACAACCATTCATTTAATGACCGTTTCAAGTTTCAGAGACTCTGAAAAATGTGACTTTTCACAGTTTTCCACAGTTACAACTATTGCAGCATCCCCATAGTCACATGTTCAAAATTCAGAGGCTTGTCAACTGCCATTTATATATGACAGTTGCAGTGTCCCAAGGTCATATGATCACCTTTTGTGACCTTCTGACAAGTAAAGTCAATGGGAAAGCCAGATTCACTTAACAACTGCTGCTAAGCTGGTGTTACTGATTTAGTGTTACTAATTTTTTAAAAATGCAGTGATTCATCTAACATCTGTGGCAAGAAAGCTTGTAAAATGGGGCAAAACTCACTTAAGAACTGTCTCGCTTAGCAACACGTATTTTGGGTTCAATTTTGGTCTACATCAAGGATTACATATGAGTAAGTAAGTAGATGATAGATAGATAGATAGATAGATAGATAGATAGATAGATAGATAGATAGATAGATAGATAGATAGATAAAACATATTTTGTGTGTTTTCGTTTTAAAGCAATTAATAAACCTCAGTCAGTTGTGAAGTTCCTCAGATTTACACTGAAAATTGATCTGTTGCAAAAAGAATACAAGCCACTAAAATACTTGATGGAAAGAAAATGCCACATATTCTGTCCCTTTCAGACAACATTAAGGAGGTGAAAGAACCTAGAATGTTACCTATATTGACAAGGCTGGGCTGTGAGAATAATCAACATTTTATCAGATTTCCTGCCATTTTTCTTATTAAAGCACCTGATGGCGACCAGAGGAATTTTCACTGCCTGACAAGGGGGAAAAATCACTATTCAGATGACTCCGAGGGCATAGATAAACCTCCAAATGGCTTCAACAACTCTCAGAAAAAGTGATAATGAGCAGACAACCATGACCTGGATGACTGAAAATCTCCATAGACAACGAAAAAAATACTTAAAACATCTTGAGGGGATTAAACCTGTTTTTAGTTTTGCTGCTATGCTTATTCCATTTGAGCCTGCTGAGATGGAATTTTTATGTCTAGCATAATAAGACATTTGCTCATTCTACATATTTTTTCCTTAGAGTACAAGCAAAAGATTATAAACTTCAGTCTTTTTTTGAAACTGTAGTTTGTTTCATGTCCTTGCTCTCATTTTTTCCCTCAATCCATTTTTGCCATCTAATTTTCTACTATTCTGTCTACTGTATAACCACTAAAAATATTTTCATTTTTTTTTCATCCTGCACAGAGATAAGGCATTTTAGAGAGATTCAAGAAAGAGATGAGCAATTCAAGAACTGAAGTAATTTTTATTTTCATCACAGAAAGAATGTGAAGCATTAATATTTCTTCAGCTGCCAAGGACCATTCTGGTGGAGATGAGACATTTAGGTGTGGGCTGCCCTACAGCTGTAAGATTGCAAAACTCTGATCTTTTTTTCTATGAGTAAAATAAAATAATCTACTTTTCTATAACAACGTGTCTCTTAGATTCCTCTCAAAGAACTGTCCAAGGTATCCGAAAACTTTGAAGACTAAACCTTTGGTCTTCTACAAGGTGTCTAATAGGCTCTTGGCTAGGACAGACTGATCTCATAAAGCTTCTTCATGTCTTTTTAACTGTTTTCACAGCACAAACATTGTCACCAACTTTTTATGCAAAGAAAATGGCACATTCATTCTTTTCTGCTCAACTTCAGGGGTCTGCCTTTTGGCGCCTGTAAGACCCAGCTTGCCAACAGATGCACTGAAGCTACAAAAAATGGAGGGAGAAGAAGCATGGAGAAAGCTTGTTTGGTTGTGTTTTTAACTATCGAAAAGAATAGTTTCTTCACGATCCAGGCAACACCATTAAGAGCTATATTGTGGCAACATGTTTCCATAATCTGCAGTGTCTGTGAAGCAGAACCCATATGGTGAAGGGGTTGCACACACAATACACGTACAAAAGCAGCAGTTTCCATAGTAACCAAGCCACAGCAAAATGCATCAGGACAGCTCTTTACCCTCTTACCAATTACTGGCTAGCATTGTATGAATCAGCTGACACCTAGTGTCTGTTCGAAACACTCCCGCATGGAACATTTTCCAAACACTTTCCCACAGGCTTTCCTAAAATCTCCTCCTATGAAAAGACAAGGGAACATTTGGTTTTTCAAACCCCTTCCCCCCAAAAAGAAGAAGCAAGTAGGAGATCAAGAAAGCTGATAATCATTTATGCCTCTCAGCAGCTTCGTTCTTTTAAAACTGTAAGGGTGAGAAAATTGCATAGTTTGTTCCACATACATGCAAAGCCACAGCCAGCTTCTATCCGGAAGGTAACTTGTATAAAATTGTGCAAAAGCTGGTAAGATTTAATGCATCCAAATAATCTGATCCTGAGCTTTAAAAATTGCAGAGAAAGCCCAAACATGGGATTACTTCTGAAGAAACCTCTGAGTAAATAATATTCTAAAAGTAAAACAGTATGGCTGAAATTTCATATATTGGCAAAGCCAGTTTCCCACTCCACCCATATATGTTTTTGAAGAGTTGAAAAAATATTTTCCCCCCAAAAGATAATAGAACAGAAAAAAAAAATCTTCAATTTCCCTTGTAACTGGACTTTTCAACAAATGAAAAACCAAATGAAAATAGGTTATCAAAATGTTTCCCCTTGCAAACTCAACAGAAGAGTTTCAATCAGTACAGATTTCAGAATCAAGCTGATTTCATTAAAAGAAACCTACACAATTATATTACAATTGGAGAAAAACCTAAGATTACCATGGATATCCAAGAAAACAAACCAATGGAGCACTTGATTGATTGATTGATTCATTCATTCCCATTTGAAGCATAATGACCAGGCTCAAATTATCATGTTTTGGACACATTATGTAAAGATCCAGCTCTCTGGAAAAGGTTCAGAAGAAAAGCAGGAAAGTGAATGGACTCAATTACAGTAGCAAGGAGTTGGTGGAGACTTGAAAGAAGAGGTTAGGGATAGATCATCGTGAAGATTTTCAAGAGGAAACTGGACTTCCTATGTTTTTCTATGAATATGTTTAGCTTCTCATCCAAGAAACTTCTTCAGTTCTGACTAAATGTCAGAGAATGGAAGCATTTATATTCCTGTCCTTCACCATTCAGTCAGAACCAAAGAACCTTCTTGGATGAGATGCAAAACATCTTCAAGGAAAAACAAACTTGCTTCTTGAACAAGTACCTTTGGGACAACCATGACCTGGATGACTGAGAATCTCCATAGATATCATTATGGAGAAAATCTATTTATGTAGTCACTAGGAGTAAAAAAACTTAATGGCACATAATCAAACTATTATATTAAGTTGTTATTAGCCTATTAGGAATGGCTATATGAAGATTGTGGAACACTATCTGCTGCATTCGTACAGATACAGAGATTTTATTTCTCAAGCAACCCTTCTATTTAATTCAAATCCAAAATAACATCAGCCTAGTAAATTGCAGGTTTTATCAACCAAGGGAAGGCGGGAATTTTTGTAAAAGAAATTACCTCATTTCTAACTTTTTATCAGTAAACATAATACAACAGATGGCTGCACAACTTTGCAAGGGAATAGTTTGGACATATCCAGGGGATAATGGAGGAATTTGAAATTTCTTATTAGGATCCAGTTTGTAACTGCTGCATCGAGAAGCTTGTGTAATGCAACAAACTCTGGTTTGTGGGGGGGGGTTTGTGGGGTATTGATGTTATTTTGAGTTCAGAAAAAGGGATAATTAGATCAAACAGTAAGAACTGCCGATCTAGGATAATAACATCAAAATTTCATTGGAAATCCTCTTTTAAAAATGCCTACCCATGCCAATGACCGTGCTAAATCAGACAGTCCTATCTCCATTGTATGAATAAGTAATGAAAGTATGCTTCAGTACTAGTACCATCTATACAAAAGACTCACAACAAAAATTGGTTACATTTCATACATGACTTGTTTTTGTACGTCAGCTAGAATCTGTTGATTTGGCATAATAAAAATTATACTACTAAATAGCATAAATAAATTATATGTTTGTGGGTCATTATATGATACTTATAGAACAACATTCGTATTTGTCAATGTGTCTTGGTTTATTCAGTTAATAAATAATGTAGTAGCAGACTTAATGTTAGCTAAGTATGGATGCACATCTTTTCAAACAGAATTATTTGAAAAATCAAATAAAAAAAATGAAACTGCATTCATGAAAGGGACTATATTTTGATAGACCAAGACAATTCTTAAACCTCACTAAGCTCAACCAAAAAGCTTTTGCTCAACCAAAAACTCAGCTGCTCATATTTCAAAGCTTTGTTTCAAACAGATTAACCATTGCAATGGCCTATGGCACGTTTTGTATTCTGAATGGCTTTAAAAAATAAATCAATAAAGGTTAGTAGCTTACAAAACATTTTAGCCTCCTGGAGGCTTGTAAAGAAGCAATAAAGCATTCCATAATGTTTTCCCTGTCATTTAGTTGTCCTCACAAACCAAGACTATCCTGTCTTAATTCAGAGGAGAGGAAACTTAAATTTCCATTTAATTCTCCTATGAGTTCCAGCAGTCTTTCCATCTTCCTTCCCTATCCAACTCAATGTATCTCAACCCCTCCTCCTACCATGAGTGAATTCAGAGGAGGAATTTGTGGTGTTAGCAGCCTCATACAGAAAAGCTACAAGACAAGTAATTCTTGATTATTTTATTTATTTATGTATTTATTTAATTTCTATAGCTAGCAGACATCTCAACCCAACTGTTGAGCAACCACAATTGGGACCAGCCACTCAGTTAACTGAAGCAGCTGTTAAGTGAAACCGAAATTGTATTCATATGATCTTACTTCAGCTTTTTTTTAAAGACTTATATACCACTTCACGGTGCTCTACAGCCCAATCTACAGAGTCAGCATATTGCCCCCAGGAATCTGGGTCCTTCACTGTACAGTAAAGCTTTCCTTCACTGTGCAGACCTGCAAATGTTGTAAATGAAAGGATTGGTTATAAAATTACTTTTTTCATCACTATCATAATTGTGAATGAATGCAAAACTTCCAAGGACAGCAATGGTAGACTGAACACGGCTCCTCTTTTTTGCCAGTTCATGGATTAGCGTCTCAGAATTCTGAAGTTATATCCAGCAGAAGGTAACAGAAGAACAATCGGTTTTATTGGATTAAAACACAGACTGAGACTGACTTGGATGTGGATTTAGAGTTTTAAAAATATGCTGGATTACAAAAATGACATGGAAAAAGATGCCAGGATGTATTTACAAATGAAGTCACCTGGCATCTTTATAATTAAAGGAGATATAGAAATAATAAATTAGAAGAGTGACTTGGAAATCTTAGATTTACAAAAGGAATGTGTGAAATCAGGGAAACTGTTTCTGAGAGGAGATAGAGAGAAATTACTCAAATTGTTCCTGAAAGGAGATAAAGAAAAAATAATAAGAAATCAGTTTGTGGGATACTGCTTGACAGGCTTAAAAAATTTAAGCTTTTTAAGAGAAAACACAAGCTTTCCAAAGTGAATCTATTTGATCCGGGTTAAAATATATATGTTGTGGTTCCTGGTAGCTATTAATAGGACTTCTTTCTGGTCAGCTGAATGACAAGCTTTAAAAAACTTTTTATAAATGGGGAGAGATTTATTTTGCTTTATTTCTTTGAGAAAGTGATAGGTTTAGAATACAAAATGGGTATTATTTTTTTATTAAAGTTAAAACTTATTTGTTAACATTTTGGCTAGCTCTTAGCAGACTTTTGCTGATTAGGAGTGAATGGTTTTTTATGATTTGCCTATCAATAAAAGATGAGATATGGGGAGAAGAGGTTTTGTATTGAAATACTAATGAAGGTGCTAAGTTACTGGAAATGGTTATATTCAATGATGGGATTCAAATAATTTAACAACTTGTTCTCTGCCCTAATGACCAGCTGAACCAGCAGTTCTTTGAACAGCTTAGAAAGTTAACAACTGGTTCTAGAGAATAGGTGCGAACTCTGCTTATACTTGTCGTGGATGGGGGGGGGGAGTCCTCTTCTACTTTATTTTACTTTACTTTTTATATTTTCCTTAGTTTCTATTTGTGTTTTATCTTTGTATTTGTAACTTCTATTAAAATAATTATTTAAAAAAACTTGAACAGTCTTAACAAAGCAGTCACTAAACGAAAACTACCCATACTGCCAAGAAGCCATATGACATGGCTGAAGGTGGAGAAATGCTCATCACACACTTAAAGTTAGAGAAGGAGGGAAGATTGCCCATGCTCACTGCCAGCTTCACATAAGGAAATTTAATGGGGAAGCAAACGGGAAGTTAGAAGTTGCTCCTGCTTCCAATGATATATTTGCTTCCCTGTAATCTTTCTGTTTCTCTTTCTACATATGGAAAAATCTATGAAATGATGACACAATGGGTCACAGGTTGTCTGATCTAGATTAAAATCCATCTCATACATTATTGCAACAATTGGAGATGGAATCCAGTTCATCTTCATGTTACAGAGGTAGTGATGCTCAATACAGACACACTTCCTGTCTACGTATTTATGTAGGTAGTAGTAATTCAATTTCGATTTCAATTTCAAATTTATTGGTCACATACACAGTCATACATGGTATGATATGCAGTGAAATGCTTATGCAACCGCGGGTAAGTTAGGTAGGAAGGGAGAGTGGGGGTTAGAAAAAAAGTCAAGGGTAGTTGGGAAGGTGGGAGT
>JANHFJ010001755.1:13245-26207 GCA_032468195.1 Cerberus rynchops
AGTACTAGGCCAGACCGGCCTGTTGGAACAAATAGGTTTTTAATGCGCGCTGGAAGGTCCGTAGGTCTGTGATGGTCTGGATCTCCGGGGGCAATTCGTTCCAAAGGGAGTACTCTCTCCACTCCTTTTTAACATCTCCATGAAGCCACTGGGTGGACATCATTCATCATCAGTGGTTGAGGTATCATTAGTATGAATGAAACTCAACTTTATATCTCCGCCCTGCAATGTTGTTGCTACCCTTTTTGGGTGCCTGGAGATACGGTATGGGATCTGGATGGGGGATAACGGATTTCAGCTGAACTCTAGTAAGACCAAATGATTTGGGATGCACAAAGCTTCAAGATCCAGATTTTGACATCTTTAGCAATAAATGGAACTGCACCAAGCCAAACAGACCCAGGTTGCAATTTGTGGGTTTTCCTGCATTTGAGATTCCTGTTCAAAGAGCAAATGGCAGTCATAACTAGGAGAGATATACTGTAGATATAGATGATATAGAGATATAGATATAGATATAGTTTATAAACTTCCCAGAATTTCCCTGGGCAGTTCTAGTGAGATAGACAGGAAATAAATTTAATACATAAATATAAGATGCTTTGTAATTTAAAATCTGGCTAGTGGCTCTGTTCATTGTCATGTGTAGCTGGACATTTTGCTGAGAGGAACACAGTAGTAAAACGTCCAAATACATTTTGATTTCCAAGCCATGCTTATGGAGTGCCATTGAAGACCACACATTGATATCTGCTTTATCTCCTTAGCAACCCAATAACATGATTATTTAAGTATTCATTGGGATGAATTACAATGATCTCACAAAAATAAAATGACAGTGCTTGTTCTGGCAAGGGAACCTACTTAATTTTCTTTTAAAGTGATTCACACATCAGTATGACTCACTTTTCATAAGTTCCATGGATGTCTTGAGAAACTGTGATCAGATTTAAAGAAGTTACACAAATACAAAGTATAAGTTTAAATAGCCTCCAAATAGAAACAGTAACAACTACACCTATACATGACACATTTAATTAGAACAAGTGAGAGAACTCTCTGGCAAAAACGAAAGGGCAATCCAATCTAAATCAAGCATCAGAATTCTAGAGAAATGAATAGAAGAAGCTAATCAGCTTGAATAATTTTAATTGTGTGAAGGATTTATTTCTTTTCTCAGAGTTTAGCAAACAAAGAATATGCTCCAAAAACCTTTTGATATTTCCGTAAGTTTAAATAATATAAGAAAAGGAAAGTACTGTAATCCTAAAGCTGAATAAGAAATTATATGAAGTACACTTTCAAATTAAAAAAATATTAAGAGTTCTCTCAACCAAGCATGGTGGAGAATATTTCATATTCATATTACAAAAAAGATATTGGATGGAAAACACATGTTGAGAGAAACTTGAGGGGTAGAAGTCGTTTTAGCCTATGTGTGAAGTCATGCTGTCTGGTGACCTATTTTTGTTACAAGAATACAATCAAAAATCTTACACAGGTAGAATACTCATTCATATGAAAGGTTTGCCTTTTGCTGCAGACCAACTGAAAAACATTTAGCATCAGAAGTAATCAAATCTGATTATTGTTATGATGCTAGGTATATGCATATAAGCATAAAGCCACTTTATAATTTCATGAAAATACCTGGAAGCATTTGCAGAATATAACCAAACTGTTTTCAGAGATAACCATCATCTGCTTCTGGCTCAGAATGTTACATCTAGTTATATCAAAAAGTATATTATAACAGTAAATTAGAAGCAAAGCATATAAACTCAAACATTCTGTTTTCCAGCTTTCTAATATCATCTTGCAAACTGTTACCTAATACATTTAGCATTTTGTATTGTAAGCTGCCCAAAGTTGATTTGGAATCAGACAGCATTGAAATAGCATCTAATAAGTAGCTACTGTTACTAGTGATGGATGGATTGCATGAATTTGTATTGGAGGCCTGTAAAAAGTTATATAAATATTCAAAGCTTTCAAGCCAATTTTCTCGTGTAGTTTTTTAAGATCCCATTAGCAGAAGGCCCTGAACAGGAAAAAAAAAATTACAAAAGAGTAGGTATGTATGAAGTGACAATTATAGGCTTTGAGAATATGATTGGTGCTATGTTTGCACTGTGAAAACAACATGATTTGCTTTGACAAAGCAAATGGGCAACCTAATTCACCTTCTGTTTGAGTCAACTTGAAGTGCTTCAGGCAAATGCTGTGAGGAAAAACTCTTGCTCTAATCTTTGCTGAAGGTTTCTAGGCTGGGTGATTCTAAGATTTTCCACAAAGCTTTCCAAAGCTACTTATTGTGGAAGATCTTTGACATACACTGAAGGGCTCCAGAGCTGGGTGGCTTTGACAGGAGGGATTGCCTGCACATGTAGGAGCAATCCTACCTGTTAGATCTCTGGCAGATGACCTGAAGGAGTCATTTACAGGCTGTCTTTGGTGCAGCCCTTCTGCAGCTTCCAAATAGTTCTCTTGTTTTCTGATTTTCTCTGGATATTGCCAATAAAAGACAGTCATACTTTTTGCAGATCTTTGCAATGTGAAACTCAGAGATGACAAATCTAATCTAAAACTTTTCAGTGTTATACAAGACAGTTATGCAGTTTTTGAAGGAAGACAAATACCTTAGCCTCTCAGAAAGATCCTTGCAGACTGAATTAGAATGACAGCGAGTGATGAATATAGCTAGAAAAGTTTTAAGAGAAAACCCTTTGGTGGTTTCACAGATATGATCCCCATTTTATTAAAGTGTATTTAAACCCCCATAGTATATTATAAAATATTTGCTAGTATATTGTCATAGTTATTGTGATGTTGTTAGATTCACAATCTTTGCCAAACCCTCTCTGGAAAACACCTAAAATGCTTGGCATATAATCTGCTTCCTTCACTCTTATATAACTTAATAATAACAATCCAAATTAATATGTTTTGCTCAACTAATAGGTTTTCTTTCCTGTTTTTTACAAATATCTCAAGATTTTCATAGACTTGTTTATGTGTCACTGTAACCTTGTTCCCAGAATCACTCCACTGAATGATAAGCCAACCGTATCAGGTCACTTAAAGTTGATGGTTTCAAAGTATATTCCTAAAAACATGGCATCACTTTGGTTCAGTCTTTTACAAACTTGTACAGGCCTTTACAGGAATAAATCTTATTTCTCACATATATGGACTTTTTTTTTCTTAAACCCTACAGTGTTTCTATTCCACTTTGTCACTAAACAGGAAAAGGCACATTTTCATCAAATACCTTAAGGGCCTATTTGATCTGCCCACTCCTGGTATCTAATGGAGAGGCTTGATTTCCAGAGGCTGTTTGAAGAATTACCCAAGTTGATTATGGGCAGTTTTGTCAAGGCCATCTGAAATAGGAGGTGATCTTGGCCATGGCTTTAGATGAAATTGCACCTGAATGGCATCTTCCAGAAAGACAAAGGGGGAGGGATTCTTTATTCTTTGTGAATTCCAGGGTATAAAGCAAACCAAGGGACACGTAGAACATCACTGGCACCATATGAAGAGTGAACCGACTATAGCGGGTACAGAGATCATCTTAAAGAAGGTATGCATCAGTGATTATGTAAACATCATCTTAACCTCTAACCTCTTAACCTCTAACCTCTTAACCTCAGAGCTCCCATGTTACACCCTCCTGCGCGAACTGCACTGGCTTCCTGTGGCCTTCCGGGTGCGGTTCAAGGTGTTGGTACTGACCTTTAAAGCGCTCCATGGCTTCGGACCTGGGTACTTACGGGACTGCGTGTTGCCACCATCAGCTTCCAACCAACCGGTGTGCTCCCACAGGGCAGGCGTCCTCGGGGTTCCACCTTCGGGCCGATGTCGCCTGACGACCCCGAGGGTTCGAGCCCTCTCTGTGGCTGTGCCCTCCTTATGGAATGAACTCCCCCCTGAGATTCGGACCGTTACTGGCCTCCGAGCCTTCCAACGTGCATTGAAAACACATCTTTTCCAGCTAGCTGGCCTGGCCTGATACCTCAGGGTTAATTTTTTAAATTTTTAAATTTTTTTAATTTTTAAGCTTAATATAATTTAAATTTTCGATTCAATTGTTTTAATATTGGATTAACTTAACTTTTAAATCATAACAGTTTATATGATTATTTTAAGTGATTTTAGATTGTTACCTTTGTATGTTTTTATTTGCTGTTCACCGCCCCGAGTCCTTCGGGAGAGGGGCCGGTATATAAATTTAATGAAATAAATAAATAAATAAATAAATAAATAAATAAATAAATAAATAAATAAATAAATAAATAAACAAACAAACAAACAAACAAACAAACAAATAAAGAGAGGACGGAATGAGAAAGAAACTCAAGAGTGACCTAGCTTGATTGTATTTGGTATAATATAGAGCAGAAAGACATGTTGCCAGGCTTTCAAGGTCAGGTTTATCAATATGCTTGTTGTAAATGATACACATTTAATGTGTATCTTGAGTCATAGCTGAAGTGAGGCTCTCAAAAAATTATGTAGGTGACTCTATCCTTTCTGGTGCTAGATAGGAAGACTGGGCTGTGACTCAGTCTCAGAGACAGAGTGGCTTTGGTTTCAAAAGCCTACTAATTCTAGCAATGACTAATGTCAATTCTGACATTACATTATTAACTCACTCATTTGAACAGATTTCGTTTGCAATTTGGGGTGCGGGGGCAAGTCCTCTTAGACTCACAGATCCTACAGTACTTGAATACAATAATAATGGGGTCCTCTTAGTCTAACAATTCATTTCTTGGAATGACAAATGTTATTCATTGTTACTCATCTCCAGATTGGTCTATTGCATTTGCAATATACAGTAGAAAGGTTGCCCCTGAACTTTGGAGGATAAAGCTGGATCACAATGTAGAGGCTTGGATAATTATAGATATACTCTAAACAAACAAACAAACACAAACAAAAAAACAAATGAATGTATATCTAGAGGCAGTCACCTAATATCTGTACTTCATGAATATTATAGCACTTCTACAGATGTGTCCTTTGCATGAGAAAGGTGGGACTGGGAAGAGTGGATAGAAGCATCAAACATCTTGTTGCTGATGATTTTAACATTACTGGAGCTAGCCACTCCACTGTAGCTTTGATAGATCTAGAAAGTTCACAGGACCCCTTGCCCACACCTACTAAAACTAATTTAGACTCCAAAGTTCAATCTCTTGAATTTTCATCTTAAATAGTCTTGACTATTTAATGACAAACCGAACAACAGAAGCTAAACCTCACAGATAACAGAGACTAGTCAAAAAATATATACTGTATGAGTTCCAATAGAAGACAAGATTGTATAGCTACTGTTGATGAGACACAGCTGGATGGAGATTCAGCAAAGGCTTATTTATAGGATTTACTCCTTCTGGACAATGCAGATAACTTAATCAGGAAATGAGCTTTTACTTGTAAATAATCCTGCATTATGTATTTTGGATTTTGGATTTCATCTGACCTCATCCCTTGCTTCTCCTTTGGATTTATCACCTAATTAATAGTTTACTGGTCTTGATCCTACTTGGACAATGAATGTATTCTGTCCTTAAAGGTACCATGAAATAACTTTTTCAATGGATGCTTCATTTTAAGTAGCTGGAATAGAACTTGATCTTGTTTATCTCTGGACTGTGGCAGATTTATAGCCATAGCCTCTAATTTATTTCTTGGCAACCAGTTGTGTTGGCAGAGTAAAAAGAGCAGTATTGGTTGCCAGTTAGCTTCTGGATACAATTCAGGATGCTGGTTGTCCCTTTAAAGCTCTTGATAGCTCATGACCTGAGTATGTAAGGGATTGCTTTTTCCCAGTAGCAGCCTGCTCACCTGAAAAGTTCCAGTTGGGTTGGCTTATGATATGTCCCCTTAATCAGAAATTGTCACCTTCAGAGGCTATGCAAGCATTATCTTTTCTGTTGCTGTTCCTCTTCTTTGAAATAGCATCCCCCCATGTGCAAAATCAGCCTCTTTGTTCTTCTTCTTTTTTTAAAAAAGGAGGTTAGTTGGTTGTTACACAAAGCCATGGAGATTGAATTATTGTGACTACTCTTTGAAACAGAGCATTTTTAAAATATTATTGTCTTCAGGTTCTACAACAATATTATATAGATGTTGGGGATTTCTTAGATGTTAGTTGTATGCTCTGTTTTTAAGAATTTCAGTTATGTCTTAGAGCTGTGATGTCGAACCTATGGATGCCACAGCTGGCACACAGAGCCATCTTGCTGGGCACAGAAGCTGTCAACCAACTTACCTCCAGCTGAGCATCCACATGCAATTGTGCATGCCTGCATGTGCGATTGCAGAGACCCAACTGGTCTTTGGGCCTTCCCTGTGCATGCACATGATTGCAGCAGGAAATCCAGCTGCTCTTCAGAGCTCTCCTGCACATGCACACACAATTGTTCATGTGTGGATGCATGAGTGCCTGCATGCAGCATGTATCCATTGCATGTGAAAAAGCTGCATGCATGTGCAGATGGTGCAGTTGCACATGCAGCGTGCATGGAGGAGCCACACGCAAGTGCAGATGGCACACGCAAAGCACATATTTTTCGGCAGTAAGTAAAAGATTTGCCACCACTGGTCTACACTATACCTCTTCTCCCTTCTTATACTCCAGTTAATTAGAGAAGCATCTTCCTGACTCATTTGGAAAAATTAACTCATTATTCTGGACTTCAAAAAAATAGTGGGTTTTTTTGTCTATGTATTGGTTCCTGAATATTTCTTTCAAGATCATCTTCCTTACTTTCTGTATCTTATATTTGATAAGTAAATTCACCAAAAAATAAATCATAGCTCTATACTGACAACATCGCTAAGGCTTTAAAATGAAAATGCTATTCCTTATACCGTTTTCATTTTGAACTCTTGCAGGAGTTCTCATTATAGATCTAGAATTTAACGGGTGAGGGTTTTTTTTAAACAAATATTCCTTTGATACTCCATAAGGGAAAAGTGGGTAAGTATGTTGACTTTTGATTCCTCATCCTGGAATAGATTCTTGAATGTGTTTAACATTCATGTGGCATTTGTATGGGGGATGATACTCATTGTTACAATTCATAGAGTATTCTGTATTCTTGAATCTCCTGAATGGAACTGCATCTACACAGAGGGAAGTATGCAATGGGGTACCTCAAGAGTCCGTCTTAGTCCCAGTACTGTTCAATATCTTCATCAGTGATTTAAAAGAGGGGATAGATGAGAACCTCATCAAATTTGCAGATGACACCAAGATGTCAGCAATAGCCAACACTCCAGAAGATAGGCTTAAGATACAGAAGAATCTTGACAGATTGGAACATTTGAACATCTAACATCTAACAAAGTGAAATTCAACAGTGAAAAAAGTAAGGTTCTACATTTAGGCAAGAAAAACCAAATGTACAAGTATAGGATAGGGCAGTGGTGGCGAACCTTTTACTTACCGAGTGCCGAAAAGTACGTGCTTTCCGCGTGCCATCCATACTTGTGTGAAGCTTCCTCCATGTGCACTGCATGTGCAGCCACATCACCTGCGCATGCATGCAGCTCTTGCATGTGCAATGCATATGCTCTGTGCGCAGGCACTCACAAGCAGTCGCGTATGCATGTGCAGGAGAGCTCCGAAGACCAACTGGATTTCCTGCTGCAGTTGCGCGCATGCACAGCGGAGGCCCAAAGACCAGCTGGGTCTCTGCAATTGTGCATGCATGCATTCTCAACAGCATGTGCATGATCAGCTGGAGGTAAGTTGGCCAACAGCTTGTGTGTCCCCCGTGCCATAGGTTCGCCATCACGGGGATAGGTGGTACTTTGAGGGGGATCTTCGAGTCCTAGCGGAGAAGCATTTAAATATGAGCCAACAATGTGCACTTTTTTTGGGGGGGGCAAAAAAAGCCAACACAGTCCTAGGCTGTATTAATAAAGGAATAGAATCAAGATCACGTGAAATCACTTTATAATGCTTTGGTAAGGCCACATTGGGAATACTGCATCCAGTTTTGGTCACCAAACTACAAAAAAGGATGTTGAGACTCTAGAAAGAGTGCAGAGAAGAGCAACAAAGATGGATTAAGGGACTGGAGGCTAAAACATAGAAAGAACATAAACAAGTTTCTGGAATTGGATACATCTAATTTAATGAAAAAGAAGCTCTATGGATGACATGATAGCAGTATTCCAATGTCTAAGAGGTTGCCACAAAGGAGAGGGAGTCAACCTATTCTCCAGAGCACCAGAAGAAGCAATGGATGGAAACTAATGAAGGCGAGAAGCAACCTAGAATTAAGGAGACATTTCCTGACAGTGAGAATGGTTAATCAGTAGAATGACTTGCCTCCCAAAGTTGTGGATGCTCCATCACTGGAGGCTTTCAAGAAGATATTGGACAACCTTTTGCCTCAAATTATATCAGGTTTCCTGCCTGAGCAGCGGGTTGGACTAGAACGACCTCTAAGGTCCCTTCTAACTCTTGTTATTCTGTTATAATGTTTTATTGTTTGATAAGAGATGCACCTAGCCCCCATACCCTGGACTGGGTCTATAATTAGTTTTTTTTCTTCCAATATTTTTAATCACAAATAAAATATTAATATTACTATCTCAGTGAAAGAAATAAAAGGAATTGGTCCTTTGGCGGTTGGTCTGATTACCTCTTGATGGAGTTTAATCAACACTTTACAGCTGTCCTGCGGATTGTTGTCTAACTTCTTGTTTCTGTCAAGGCTCATAAACTATTGACTTATATCTTATGTGCTTTGATTGCTACACTATGCTTGACAAGGAATCAAGGTTTTCTTCTGGCTTGCCGCCTGTGAAATAAGTTTGTCTTACTAAGGTGGCTCGTAAAACTCAGCCAGTAGATTATTTCCTTTATGCTGTCACCGATGTGAATTATGGCTGAATTATTGCTGATCCTGCCAAATCTGTGAGCCCATTCTTAGAGCTATTAAAGAGTTCAGCATTACGGGGCCCCTACTCTAATCAATCAGAGCATAAGAGAGCTGCTCTATTGTGATGAGTTGAGTTCAATGCCTTGATGCTGATAACACAAAATATATCCTGTGTTTGTTTGTTTTTTGTGTGTGTGCTTATGCAAGTTCCTATATACTGAATTTGACTTGTTGGAGAGGATCTATTGCTGTTAGGCAGCACAGAGGGTCATCAAACCAAATTTTAACTCCACGGAAGATGAATCATTAACTACAGGTTGGATCTCTGCAATCCCTTGGAGAGCTGCTGCCAGCGACATCGACCTGTGGTCTGGCTCATTGAAAACACCTTGTAATATTCTAAGACATGGCTTATCCCATTATGTTGTACACAACTATGTGGGTTGTTATCTTAAATGCTCAAACACCTGCGCTAAATGCTCAGTAGGAATTGGGAACACGAGACTTATAATCGCTCAAGAGTTATTTTATGATAAATCATTTCCTTTCTTGCCTGGCCTGATATAAGCGAAGAGGATATTGGTTTGCCCCAAAAGTGTTTTTCCAAAATTGGAATTTCTTGGTTTTGTTTTGATTTTTTTCCCCTTGAAAACATTTCACTTCTCATCTGCAGAACTGGGTATCTTCCTTGAAACATTTTCAAGGGAAAAAAAGGAGAAAGTCCAGTTGCCTTTTGGTAAAACACCTTTAAAGCTACCCTAACCTGATAATTGAGAATCTCCATAGACAGAACATTGGTTTACAAATGCTTTTATCCCATTTAGAACATCTAGTTCATTCATGACTTCAAAATGTCAACATGATACTGCTAGTCATACAACTCACCTCTTCAAAATACTTCTTAAGTAGGGGAAGGGGGAAAGAATAAGTAAGATCAATTACCCTAACATTTTTCTTGATGATTTCCTTGTTCATCAGCATCCTTCCTTCAGACAATTCGATTCCTGACAAGGGGAACAGGACTTCTCCAATGACATCATCTCGGGAGAACCGGTCAAAACTCAGAATCATAAAATGGAGACTCAGATCTTGGATTTGAGTATAAGGGATTCCATAAAAGGTGAAAGTTTCATCAAAAGCTGGGTCTAAGGTTTTCCTCAGCACTCGAGTTTTCACCTTGTGCTTCTTCTCTGGTAGTATTGTCATTTTGATGTATGGATCAGAAGTCATTGATTGCTCATCCATGGCTGGTAAGCCCCTTGCTTCTTTGATGTTCACCATGAAAGCCTTCTTTTCAAAGTTGTACTCTAGGGAGAAAAAGAGGGTCCCTAATTTATCTTGCTTTTCTTCAGAAGATACTGAGGTGGTAGATTTCAAGCTGTCAGGGGACACCAAATCTTTTTCCCTCTCAGGAAAGAGCTTTGGAGTAAAGCCTTCAACCTCTGAAGAAGTTGGTATCTTAGGGATTGTTTTAGGGAAGTTGCCATTCAGATCTTGTTTCTCCAGGTCAAGATGTAGAGACGCCTTTGGCACGATAGGCTTGTTTTTGGCTTCCCCCTTGTCCTCTGCGCCAAACTTCTTCTTGCTGTTGAGGTTCTCAGGATAGATATCAACGCCTTTCAGCACATGGACAAATTTATAAGGAGGAGTCTTGTTGGCTTTGGAAGATTTGCGTTGGCAGCAGATCCAAGCAAAGAGAGAGACGGTGAAGACCAGCCCAAAGGCGCTGAAGATCCCAACCACGGTTGGGATTTCATCTGCAAATCAAAGCAAATGTCAACAAACATATGAGCCGTGGGCTTCAGAGCTCACAAGTGATCGTTTAACTTAGCAAGAATCTGGTGAAATGATAGAGTGAAGCAATTTGTCTGCACAATATACTAAGAGAAAGCATATTCATTTTGTGCCCCCTGCAGGTGTCCATGGGAAAAAAAAAATCCGTCTGGAGATTTTTCTCCAGATGCATGCATGATTGAGAGAAATAAGAGTTTAGCAATTATGGTTGTAATAAACAGCCTGGTGCAATTAAATTTTTGTTGGTTTCCTAGATAAAGTTATGGATTCACTAAGTATACAAAGATGCATGGTTCCCTCTTACATCCTTCACATTTCCCTTTTCACCTGGCTGATTAAAAAAAACAAACATTTGAAATATACTATTCCCATATCGTTCACTTTCATAACCAGTCTTTGCTTTGTCCCTTATGTTCAGTAAACTTTACTTTTATGCAAACCTTTTATAGAATACATTATAATACAGCAAGAGCATGTTAACTTTTATGCATTTTTTTCCACCAGTCTGGCATACTGATCTTGAGCTCCGTATTGATATAGATAATATACAATGATTCCACACCCCCAGCCCCGTTATTTCATTATCTCTTATGTTCATGCTTTATCTTTTCATTTCTAATTGCTGGAGAAATTGATGAGGATTTTCAGAAGTCTCCGGCAATGTAAGAACAAGGATGTAGTGTCTACTTCTGCAAGCAGAACAACTATGATTTTCTTTCTCTCCATCACTCAGAGAAAACAGCCCACATTCTAAACAGCAATAGGGAGAAACAGCATGGAAGTGGCAATGACATCTGGAGTACAGATAAAAGTGGGACACTGAGGAGATCATTAGCATTTCATGAGTAAGCAGCACAGGGCCAAATGAACGCCACTAATTGGAAATCCAATTCTGCCCATAAGTAACATTTCCCAGCAAGTTTAAGCGCCAGGTGCTGGCAACAGCAACCCAAACAAAACTCAACCTTCTCTTAGCAAAATGGGAACACATGAAATATTAATGCAGAAAAGAAGTGCATCTTTCATGCACGAGGACAGGTATTCAAGGAAACATGTGCTGTATTCTTTCTTGCAGGGTTTTTTTCTGGAAAGGAGAAGTGGATGTGTCCTTGATGATCCTTATCGGAGACAAGGACTCCACTTTTGAATGGCTGAATGGTAGCAGACTCACCCCTCAGTTAAAATTATGGGGCAATGAATGGACCTAGTAAACAAGCAATTGAAAAGGTAGAGTATGGACAATTGCCATTTTTGGAGGCATCGCCTTCCGGCACAAGGGTTTTCTTGTCTTTTAAGAAGAGGGCATTTCCATTTTGATTAGGGTTGATTCATGAGAAGACAACTCGTGGTTGTACGTTAGTCTGCAGAAAATGTTGCTTTGGGATAAGATGTTGGTCACTGGGTCAGTTCCATGTATCCATGTCTCTTTATGTCTCTTCCAGTTGAGGGACAACTTATCAGCAGCGAGAGAATGACATCTCCATAAAATGCTACAAGGAAGTTCAGGTGAGTATTAACTCCCATGAACAGGTTTTAATTGCCAACCGATGCATTTGCAAGTACTGTTTAGAAACCTGCACCCAGCGGATTGTTCCGGGGAGAAACTTACAGATATTAATTATCTTCCCAAAGTCAATTATGGGGTGAGCAAGCTGTCACAAAGTGAAATTAGAAGCACCTATGAGGGGATGGACCAAGGAGAAATCCCAACTCATTGTGCTCTCTCGTAACCGCCAGTGGGAACACCATCAGCTTTGAGGCCGTTTTCCTAGGATCACCTAGGAAGTCTAACATCTGTGTGAGAACAAGATGCTGGCTTGAGACTCTACTAGCTATCAAGAAAAGAACAAGGCAGATTTCAAGAGCGTCGATGCAAAAAGACCCCTTTCCTCGTTCTCTGCATGCAAACTGAAGTTCAGCATTGAACTGATTTATTCTAACAGAAAGCCAAAAGAGTGACTTGACCCAGGAATGGAAGAGATAACATATGTTGCTTAGGAATGATCCCACTGTCCCAGACCATCGGGAGTTTAAAACGAGGCCATCAGGAGTTCATAACACAATACTTAGTCGGTAAAGGGGGTACCCCAAGAGCATTACATGACAAAGACAATCAATGAGACAATGTTCACTCACTCATCTGCCCCACACTTAAAACACCTGGGGGGGAGGGGGGAAACTTATGTAGATATGCATTTTTCCCTTGATCAACAAATCAAAGCTTATTTATTCAGCATCCCAGCAGAGGAAAAATACTAACAC
>JANHFJ010001758.1:0-10455 GCA_032468195.1 Cerberus rynchops
GACTGTGAAGTCACACATGATCTTAGACCAAAAAAAAAGAGGGAGGCGCGGGGGGGGAGCGGCTTCCACCCTCCTCTTCCCCCCCCTCCCCCGCCACCTCCCACTACCACAAAAGGAAACAAATTGCTGAAGAATGTCTTAAAATCAACTTCATGTTCTCCAGTTTTTATGAAGATTTCGGTTGGGATGGGCTTCTTTCCTTGTCATTTGAATGAGAACTTTCGTTAATATCCTGGCACATGGATAACAGCTTCAGATTTTGGTTAAAAGGCAAACCAAACCTTTTGAGTAAGTTTGCTTAATCAATAATTTGTCCTCTGACTGCTTAGTCCTTTGATTGCTTTCAAGAAATTGATCCTTTTGATTTTTTTTACTGAAAATGTTCTGCCCACAAGAGAATTTGGTTTTTAATCTTATGCTTCCCTTCATTTTACTGTCAAGAAAAACCCATCCATAGTTTTCTTCTTTTGCTGGTTTCAAAAAATGGCTATATAGCATTTGACATTGTTGGGCTCTTGCGTGTCTGAGCTTGAGTGCTTCCTTGCAAATGTTTCATAGCTTAGTAATGAAATGCCTGCAAAAGAAAACAACTAAGCTCAGAAAACACCAAGAGCCCAGCATTTCAACCCTTAGCTTCATACATACTTTTCTATTTGACATTGCTTTGTAGGTGTGTTATCTTCAACAAAAGCCTTTCCTTTCTTCTTACTATAATACAGACCTTGCAACTTCAGAAGGTTTCCCTTCCTCTTTGTTTTAAAAGCAGCCTTTGTCTTTGACATGATGAGGCATGTTAAACCATTTGAGACATATGTAAAATCAGTTTAAAATATCTTTGGGATCGGATATTAGAAAAACAGGTCAGCATTCTCCAAGGGACAATTTATTTTATTTTGTTTTATTATTTTATTTATGTATTTGCTAGAAATATATGCTTCTTTTCCTTCAGGAACTCTGTAGGATGTTCATAGCACTCCCTCTGCTCATTTTCCCCCAGCAACACAACACTGGGAGGTATTGCCCTGAATTGCAAGCTCAAAATCTCCAGCACAGGTAGTCCTGAAGATGGGTCTCCTCAATTTTAGTCAAACAGCTTAACCTCTGCACCACACTATATCTCCACAAGTCTTTTGTTTCCCTGGAACCAAATTTCATTTCTTATACTGCTTTGCTCCAATATATGGACTACTGCTATCATAATAACAATAGCACTTAGACTTATATATCACTTTATAGTGCTTTGCAGCCCTGTCTCAGCTGTTTACAGAGTCAGCATATTTCCCCCAACAGTTTGGGTCCTCATGCTAATGCTAGCCAGGAGAAAATTGACAGATGACATAGATTAATTGAGATAATTTCATACTTGGTTTAGCTTTAGTTTCTAGTATGGTCTGTATAATATCTGACTTTGAAGTTCTGATTCTTCACCCATGTAAACTCTACTTTCATTTTGAAACATGACAAGGGTCAGATAAGTGCTGCTTACTTGCTGAGAGTTTGGGAGTTCATAGTGGTAATCCCAGCATGTCTTGGAAACTGGGAAAAAACCTATTGGTGAATGAGGTTGTGTTTGGGGACCACACAGATCAGTCTACTGAATTGAGTAAAGCACATACATTCAGTGTGGAAAGTCCCATGTTCAGTTCCTGGTATTTCCAGATAGGATTGTAAAAACTACCGTTTGTAACAGTGGAAAATTTCTGTTAAACAGCATTGGCAGTATGTAATAGATTAAGCCTCAGTATTGGACAAAGGAGTTGATGGTGGACTCCAGTACAAAACAGAAAAGAAAATATCAGACTCCAGTCATCAACGAGAGCCCAGTGGTGAGAGTGGACTGCTTCATATACCTCAGTGTTCACATCTCACAGAACCTGTCTTGGACTTGTCAAATCAACACTGTGGTGAAAAAGGCCCAGCAACATCTCTACCACCTCAGATGCCTGAGAGACTTCAGACTACCCTCCAAGATGCTTAGGAACTTTTACTCCTGCACTGTAGAGAGCATCCTGATGGATAACATCACAACTTGGTTCGGAATAGCACCATGCAGGACAGATGAGCACTACAGCTTCAACTGACCCCATCCCATTGGGCTCACAACCTCTGGTGATCACAGAAAAGGAAGTGCTAGATCTATTTCACAGACAAAAGCCAGGAAAAGCACTAGGTCCAGACAAGATAACTCCTTCTTGCTTAAAAGGTGTGCTGACCAACTGGCCCCCATCTTCACCTGAATCTTCACAAATCACTAGAGATGTGCCATGTTCCTCCTTGCTTCAAATGCTCTACTATCAGCCCAGTGCCAAAGAAGCCCTCCATTAAGGAGCTGAATGACTACAGAGCAGTTGCTCTAACATCTGTAATTATGAAAACCTTTGAAAGGCTCATTACATTATGTAGACTTCAAGTGACTGAGGAATTCTGATAGCTGAAATCCATGCATCTTAAGTTGACAAGTTTGAAAACACTCATCCTAAATCAATCCATTACAATTTGAATAGTAATCCAAATAACTAAAAACGGAGGGCAGGGAGAGAGAACTTTGTGGTAACATCCTAACAGCTTTTCTCAGAGGTTTCCTTGAGTTAAATTCTCTGTTTGGGCCAAATAATTAGCAGAAATTACTACAAAAGAAAAGGACATCAAGAAATACAGAAATGTTACTGGTTAGTAAAACATTAGAGTGAGGAATATTCACTATAACATATGGGATTGCACTATGTTTGAAAACTCAGATTAGCAGGTCAAATGTTTTTGTTGGATCCTGGGCTAAAACTTGGTGCCAATAATGCTTAGAAACATGTCTGCATAAATTAAGTATTAATAAAGAGCAATTTATGTCTCTCTTGACATCCTAATTACTTAATGAAGAATTGGAAACCATACGAGATAGAAGAACCTAGCCACCCTTGGATAGAAACTCATCAATTATATTCCTAGGAGCCTAGATTGCTATGTAAAAAAAAAAAGCTATGCATCTGTATTACTGTCAAGAATGCAACATGGTGTATTGACATAATCTCTACAAAATGAATTTAATTCAAGGACAACTTAATCTTTTACCTAATAACAGAATGTCATTCAGAAATTGAATCTGAATGCAGATAGGAAGTCATTCAAGGGGAAGCCCTTAAGCAGAAGAAGGGATAATCAATATTTCCTAACCTTCTACATAGAAAAAAAGCAAACATTTAAAGGAACTATGGCTATCTAATTCATTCTGAACATAGCATTTTTCTCAGTTACATCATTCTTCGCTATTAGAGAAATTAGAAGAAGTTAAAAGTATAGATTTTACTTTTAACTTTTCTCAAGGTAGACCTCAGCATTAACCACGTCCTCTTTCTGCAAATCTAATCTATAGGGCAATTCAAAGGTTATCCATGTTTATAGATGATATAGAAAAAAACACAAAGCTTAGCTCACAGTTAAGCAACAGATTTCATCTGAAGTCACACCTCATCCTTAATGTAAATTGGCTTTTTCAGTGTTCAGAAATTTCTACTGTCTAAAATTATCTAGCCAAAAGAGTCATTGGGATAAATGAATACTTCATTAAAATTTCACTGGTTCCCAGCCTCCTTCTGATCTCAGCACAATGCCATATACAAAAGCCCTAAGTAGTTTGGAACAGACCATCCAAAGTTCTATCTTGTAATTTCCCAGGCTTTAAAGATCCTCTGAAAAGATTCCTACTTGTATCCAATCAATTTCACAGGCATTGACAGGGGTGTCTGGAATAAAAGAAACACTCTTTCTTCAGTTCTTTTAGCTCTTTAATGTTTTTCCATTGCCATGTCAAGATTTTCTTGTTCAGGCAGAACAAGAAATGTATTAATGTATTTTCTCCTGCTGACTGAATATATTATTTTTTACTTAGTTTTAAGGTTTTCTGATTCCTTGATAACTCTGGGCTGCTTACAATTAATTTTTGGGGGGGGTGTAACTGCTTTTATAAATTGCTAATATTATTATTATATTGGGTAAACAAAACATCAGAAAAAGGAAACTTGGTTACTTACAGGCTCATGTATTAGGTTATGCTTATGCAGATGAATACCATTCCACACATACAGAAGGGGACTGGGATTGATGGGAAAGGGACCAATCTCTACCACTCTATATAACTTTGGCAGACAGACTTGAGGGTGGCTTTTCATGCCCGCAAGTGCACTCTTTTTATACAACCAACAGGAGGAATTTAGGATCTGTTGATGACGCTACATTTGGGATAAAAATGAGATCTTAAGACCCTGTAAAATTGATGGATTGGGTCATGGTAATAGGTAGACATTTTCCATTCCTGCTATAAAACTTATTCAAGTAACTATGTATGTCTGGTATCAGCAAATGTGACAAGCAGCAGCTCTGGATCCAAATAAGTGATATACAAAACTCTACCCTAAGACATCCTGTACTAGGAAGCAGAAGCCTTATTGGGTACTAGGGGATCAAAAATCCCTTATACGCATTCCTTATACACTCAGAAATAAGCACCATATTTGGATTCAGAGGTACCTGAGGGTTGGCTGAATAAGAAATATCTTTGCCTCAGTTTGAACTGTATTTTGATGAACTGTATACATCAACTCTTCTCCCAAAATTCAAATTAGTTAGCAACAAAAAATGTGTAGAAAAATGCATAATACCTTTGTATTAGGTATAAACTGTTCCTGCTAGTCAATTTGGCACATCTTTTAACACTATGAACTGTCTTTTTTTTTTTAATTACCAGATCAAATCATTAGACCCCGGGATATCAAACTCATGGCCCGTGGGCCACATCCATCCCACAGAGTAATTAGATCTGGCCCAGAGGGCCACCCTGGAAACAGCAAGAGACCGGCTTGCAGTGCCTCTGCCAACGAAATCTGAGCTCAGGAGGTCCCGGGCTCTATTTTCAGCCACGACAGCATCCTGCAACCCTCCAGCAAAAACTGAGCTTGGGAGCCACATATGGCCCCTCGGGACTCCTTCTGCGCTTGGAAGGGGCTAGCAAAACAAACTAAAAACAAAACACAAGGAGAAATATTTCCCCTTTTGCATTTCAGCATGCAAAAAGGGACAGGAAAAGAGAAGGGGAAAGAAAAACTAGGAATTATTAATAAGTGGAGTGTAATGTAAAAAAGATATATATGATTGCATCTATTAGCAACAGCTATGAAACTGCACAAGTAAAAGGAAAAGCAATAATGTAATCCTCTATTTGCAGCTTGTATTTACAGCTTTAGAAACACAAAACAAGGATAATTACTAGTAGAAAAACTTTAGAAAACATTATTGATGAATAACTATTGAATAAAATGATAAAATATAGGAATTTTCCCGACAATGTTATTTAATCTGCTATGTAATTGTATGTTTATTTAAAAATCTATTAAATATACAGATTGCCTGGATCCAGAAATAGGAAGATGATGGTTCTCTGTCAACAAGGTAAGGTTTATTAACAAATTAGCTACATTGTAAACTACAAATTAAAACACTAAGGTTATGCAAAACATTTGAAAGAGGTGTTTCACAAAGCATACTGGCATACCCAAAGGATATAATCTGAAATAATTTATATAAAATAAATAAATATATTTATATTTATTTATAAATTTATAAAATAAATTATTAAATAAATAAGTCCTTCCAGCCACCGTTTAGAATGTCTTCCCCTAGTATTCTTTCCCAAATATTTGTACACTGATGTGCAATTAATACCTCTACTGGACAGTCAGCAAAGTGGAGTGGCTGTGTATGCAAGTCACAGAGGAAAGAATCTTCAGTCTTTAGTTGTTGTCAAGCCTTCTGAGGATGTGACTGCTTTAATGCTTTAAGAAGATGGACTTTATTCACACCAACACTGTTTGTCACAACCCTGTTTTGAATGCTTTGCACGTTAATCAGTCAAATAATTTTTGTCACCTTCTTTTCTGAAGCAGGTCCCCTGTAATTAAAATAGGGGGCTTACAGAATATGTCTAAGTTTTCAAACTTCTGTCTGTGAATAACAGTAAAACAAACTTAGGTTCACAAATAAGTTTATATTTTCCGAACAGTACCATTGCACAGATTTTGTATGTAAGTTTTCAATAGTTTATCATTTTAAAATATTAACAAAGCAATATAAAGACTGAATACAGAAAGAAATGGGTTATTTATGATGTCAAAGCTTCAGTGAGACTAACAAAGAAAATAACACAGCACTAATAGTTATCATGATTTACCCACATCAGTAATTTAGATGTACAGTAGATCTTTGAGTACATTGTTTCTTCTACTACAAAAGTGAATGTTCATTCAGCTGATTGGAGACTTTAGACAAATCACTGCTTCCCAGTTTGCCCTATTTCATACAGAAAGGTAAGGTTGAAATATTGTAATTTTCTTAAAGAAACAGAACTTAAATGAATAAGAAATGCATATTATTTAAAAAAATAAAATAGTAGCCTACTATCCTAGGTATACAAAAAGCAATTTATCACAACCATAGTAATGTTGGCTTAATTTATAGGAGATAATGTTTTCTGAACATAAAATAAGCTGGTTTACATTAAGTCATCATACAATCTCCTTTACTGAATAAACCATAACACACCAAAGACACAATTTACAAGGCATAATCTCATGCCTATATAATATTGTCTAATTTAAGCAAGTCACATTAAAAATATTTAGGTCCTCTACATGACATTTACATGTTTTGTTGGCTTATTGAAACAATTGGTTAACAGCTTGTACTTTGTTTACCAAATCCATGACTTATTCCCTATATTAATTATCAACAAAATTGGGGTCAGGTATAGCATTCTTTACATATGAAATACAATTTGTTTCTTCATTGTATTTATGGCCTACAATTTCTCTGAAACGTAAATGTTTCCTCATTTTATTCCCTATGAAGTGTATCAGTTAAGAGAAACTTAACTGGTACAAACTCACCCAATGTGCACCATAATCAAGGGGAACTTTAAGCTGAGCCTTCCCAATCCAATAACTTAATAACTATAAAGGTAAAGGTTTCTCTGTCAGTTGTATCTGATTCCAGGGCACAGTGCTCGTCTCCATTTCTTGGTTGAAGGAAGCCAACATTGTCTGAAGACAATTTCCATTCTCATGTGGCGAGCATGGCTATATGCCAAAGGCACATGGAATGCTGTTACCTTCCCACCTGAATGGTACCTATTAATTTACTCACATTTGCACAATTTCAAATTGGTAGGGGGGCAGTTAATAACTTAATAACTATACCAACATATAAAAGGTTGAGATGTTTACTCCTTTCTTCTAACTCACCTACTATAATCTAAATGTGGGCTGCCTTCTGCTAAATCAGTATATTCCTTACTGATGACCACAGGGTTTATACAGTTTAGGAAATCAAAATCCTGATGAAAAGTGAATATTAAATCAATCTTCATTGCTTGTTATATAGCATATGCTTATTTTATACTTCACATTTGATTTTCAATAAAATGTTTTAGCCACTTCCTTTCAACTTGTGTGTGTGTGTGTGTGTGTGTGTGTGTGTGTAAAGTGAAACAGACAGATTCAATTATGGTAGCAGTGAGTACACCATTGGAAGATCTGAAACATTATTTTGAGAACAGATTGTCCTGAACAAAATCTATGTGATAATTAGAGAGTTGACATTGGGTAACAACACATTATCTATTTATCTATCAAAATATGCAACTTAGTAATACATCTCAAACATTGTACAAAGTGTTTTGAATCTAAAATAACTTTTTAAAATATGGACTGTCTGGAATTTTGAAGCATTCTAAAACAAAACACAGAGGTAATTTTGTTTCTTAGTGTCTCAACATTTCTAAAAATATTTTAAAGGCCATTTCTACCTGAGATAATTGGTTTTACACCGATGTATCAAAAATAAGAATATATTCTTAATTTTGTTATAAAAGCAAAATATTATCAGAAGAGATATATTCACAAAGTAAACATTAACAGCTTACCTAAAGCTTAAAAGGGAGGGACCTTTATAAACCAAATGATATACCGGTAATAGAATATCTCCTAGCAAATCATGCTTGTGTTACACTCATGCAAAACCTGGGTTGTACTTACTATGGGAAAATACCATAGTGTCCTTTTTATTTAAAAAAAAAAAAACATATTTGGAAGTCAATTAGAACAAATTGATCATCCAACCACCAATTTTTAAATACAATGTAGAGGCAGCCTCATTTTAAAACCAGATGTTTTAAATTCAGAATTTGGCTTATCCCCATTGCTTGTTCAGCAATTCTATTCTCCAATAGTACCTCAGTTTTATCTGGATTCCTCTAATTTTGCTTACTTACTCCAAAGCCATTATTATACATAGATAACAGTTCAGAACCTGGACTATTCAGGTATTAAATGTGAGAGAAGGTCACACTGCAACGACACTGAACCCCATCCTTAGCAATGTTCTTCATTCATTCTCATCTAAACAGGTTTTAAATACTCCTGCAGAATCCTTGGGTTTCTAAAAGAAAAACTGTTACATCAGTAACCCATTTCTTAACAATATTTACATTATGTTTGCTGTTAACATCTATACTTATATGTAAATATTTCCCACCTTGATTCTAAAATGTTGATAATGCCTAATATGCTGCTTGAATGTGCTTTAAATTGGGGTTAGCTTGTCTTTAACATTTTGAAACCATGTTGGGGTACTCTCACAAAAGTTTCCAAGGGAGAAATCACATAAACCTTCATTAAATAAACCACAATGCCTCAGCCAGTCACACAAATTACAAGTATATGTTGTCTTAACCCCTACAAACTTTTTAATAGAGCTCAAAAGTTACAACTAAGTAAATTAGCTAGGACCTCATTACAGTGCTTCAAAATGTAAAAGATGTTATACCCAAACCCCAGAGCAGCTCATATCTAAGGCAACAAATGAAGACATCACTGATCTCAAACAAAAGCACACATCACTGATCTCAAATGTTGATTATGTACATTTGGTAAGAGCTAAATTGATTTTCCAAATATGCAAGGCTTCCCCCTTTTTTTTTTCCAAGCGTCTTAAGTTTCTTTCTCCTCTTCCAGCCTATCCCAAAGGTTCAAAATTTGTCAGGATCCGCTCCAATACAGTTTTGCCAGGATTGGGAAGAAGAAAAAGACAACTGATTGCAATACTTAAAAGAGCCCGGGACAAACTCGCTCTTAAGGAATAGGAAATAGACCATCCCAGGGCCATGAGGGGTGAGAGTTTACATCGGAACTCGGAGAGAAACAAATCTGACGCCAGACTCTATGTCTAGCACTACCCTCCTGGGAACAAGACCCGGAGGGAGGAGTCGAATCGCCCCGTTTTCCGTTCCACCCTGGCCAGGTCAATGCCCTCTTGATCTCTTCTCCACCTCCTGGTCCAGCGGCGGGCGGGCGGGCACGGCTAACCCAGGCGCTGCCTGCCGTGGGGCTCTGGGTGCCGCACGCTCTTCTTCTTTCCCGGCGCAGCGTTGCGCGCTTGCCCCTGCTGCGGTTTCTAGCGCCGTCGCCGCAAGGACGATGTTATGAAACCAGATCTGGCCCATAACTCCGGAGACTCTCCTTTCCTTCGGTCCCGCAAAGACTTCGGGACAAAAAGAGACATGACCCCGGCGAGCCGGTCACCTACCTCCGACACTTCCTCTTCTTCCTCTTCTTCCTCCTCCTCTTCCTCGTCCTCCTCTTCCTCCTCGTCCTCGTCGTCCTCCTCTTCCTCGTCCTCCTCTTCTTCGTCGCTGCCACCGCAGCTGCTTTCGCTACTACTACTGCAGTTGGTGCCACCACTTTCCACGCCCGGTTGCCGCCGCCGCCGCCGCCGCGTCCAGCTTTGCTTTGGCGGTGGCTGAGAAGGCGGTGGCGGCGTTAACGACGATGACAACGGCGGGGGTTGTTGCTGTGAAGGGTCGCTCTTTAAGAGGAGGTCGCAAACCCTGGCGAGCCCTTCGGCCGAACACGGAGAAGAACTGGACTTTCCCTCAGCACCGCTGCCCTTCACCTCCGCCCGGGCAGGAGAAGGCGGCTCCATGATTGCTCGCGCCACCGCTGGCTTCTCTGCTCTCGCAGCCGGTCACCTCCAGGGCCGTCGCGGAGTTGAGGAATTCTCGCGAGATGGGAAAGTCAGCGGGGCCCGACCCGGCTTGCTTTTCTACTACCGCTGCTGCTCCTGCCACCGTCCTGCGCTGCGATCTGCCCCGCCCATGCTTTTCGTCAGCCTCGCCGTTCTTTTCGCGCAAGCGCAGCCACTCTTTACCGCAGCCGGAAAAGCAACAACTCCGGGTTTTTTGGCTGTTCTCTGCGCAAGCTCTGAGCTTCGGGCTTCCGCGTTCGGAGCGTGCGTCATCGCGGTGCGCCTTCTCGCAGTAGGGCAGCTGACGTTCTTCACAACTTGGGAAGGCGACACGTGCCTCTCACCTTCACTTTGAAGCCACTTTCTTTTTCTTGATGGGAATGTCCCTGG
>JANHFJ010001758.1:31035-46481 GCA_032468195.1 Cerberus rynchops
CCATCTAAAATTCTGGAATCCCCAAAGACCTTTCCCACTGTATTTATTAAACACATTTATAGACCCACCCAACTCATACACAGTGACTTTATCACATTCTTGTTCCTTTCATGTAGTTCTCAATATATCAATCTCTTTGCTACTTTATTTCCTACACCAAAATTCTATTATAAATAATATTACCACACATTACAGCTCTAATTTTGTGTATTTGCACCAGTAATTTTCAGATAAAGATTTATTCCTCTGTTACATAGTTATTTAGAAGTAGATTCATATGTCAGTTTACTTTTACCATTAAAAAATGTGTGGTTGCATTAGATGACTGCAAAACCCTTTTAGCAGTTCCATATAACAGGAAATATCCATAACAATTTTGAAAATAGTTCTCATAGCCACAAACACCCCTCCCCCCAAAAAACACTAGGCATTTTCTCTTTTATGAGAAAATGTCTAACACAAAAAAATGAAGTAAATTGGTTACTGCCATAGCCAGCAACAAGCAAGAAGAAAATACAAAGGAAGTGGTCAGTTTTACTCATACACATAAAACACAAACAAGAAATATTCCACTGGATCTAGCATTACATTTTTAAATGTTTTTGTATAAAATTATTTTATAGATAATAGAGATAAAAGTATAAGATCTGCATGATAGTAGGTTAGATTTAATTGAGTCAACCTAACAATATCTAGGAATATTACAGAATTTGACACAGCTGCTATTATACTACACTCAAAATTCATATAACAATTGTAGAGCACAACTTTCCAGACTTGAAAGACAATGACATAACTATTTCATAACTAATATGAGCGCTCGTATTCTGCTATATCTATATAGCATTATACCTGAACAATCTTAATATTTCAGCCACTAGGAAATCAACATTTTAATTCTCTTAGCACCCTACTAGATAACAATATAGAATAACCATTTAAAAGTTAATTATTATGATTGGTTGCATCTGTCAATCAGATGTTTAGACTAGACTTGGCATTTTTATTCATTTATTAATTGCTTTCCAAGGATCTGGGATGGGCAGATGTTATTTGATGGTATTAAAGGTAGTCACAGGGTGTTAAATATTCCAAAGAAAGCTGACTTTTGCAATTGACAATTGATAGTGATTTTCAGTTGCAGTCAGCCAGATGTTTAGACTATATTTGGCATTTTTATCAACCTATCTAACTCTTTCCAAAGACCTAGGTTATACAAATGTATAAGTTTGATGGTGTTAAAGGTATTGTCACAGGATGTAAGCTCATCTTAGTTCAGTTGCCTTTTGCAATTGATTGATTGTGATTTTGTCAATGCCAACGGTGTTCAAATGGTGCTCCAGTTGCTTGAGGATTGCACCCTAAGAGCTTATGACTATTGGGACTACCTTTGCTTCCTTTTGCCTTAGTTGTTCTATTTCTATTTGCAAATTTCTGTATCCTGCTATTTCTCTAGTTCTTTCTCTTCTGTTTTGCTTTCCCCAGGTACTGCCACATCCACTATGTAAACTTTTTTTTTGCCTTTCTTGTCAATGATTGTGAAGTCTGTGGTGTTACATACCAGGTGCCTGTCTGAATCTTAAAGTCACAAAGTGCTTTAGGTCATATGACTTTCTCTAGTTTATAGTCCCACCAATTCTTGCTTGCAGGCAAATGGTATTTCTTGCAGATCTTCCAATGCACTATTGTTGCTATTTTGTCATGACGTTGTTTGTAGTCAGTCTGTGCTTGCAGCAGATAACTAGGTGATTCGGTGTTTCATCAGCTTCTTTGAAGAGGTGGCATTTGCTTTCTGTTGCTGTCTTCTCAATTTTGGCTTTGTATGCATTTGTTCTTTAGGGCTGGCCCTCTGCAGCCAGAATTAGACCCTCTCTCTCAAATCAAATCAAATCAAATCAAATCAAATCAAATAAAGTTTTATTCATCACATACATAGTCATACATGGTATGATATGCAGTGAAATGCAGTGAAATGTGTATGCGACCACTCACAACCGTAGGTCGTAGAGCAAGAGAATAGTATAGACAGGAAAGGAAAATAAATTAGGGAGTGATTGAAGGAGGTAGATTATGGGAATAGTGTTTAGTCCTGGGTTGTTAAGGTATGTGGTTTAGGGACTGTATTGCCTGTGGGAAGTAGCTTTTCCTTAGTCTCTCTGTATTGTCTTTCAGGGAGCAGAGGTGTTTCCTGACCACACCATAGCGAACAGTGTATTGTTGGGATGGCTGGGGTCCTTCATTATTTTCCTGGCTGTAGTTTGGCATCACCTGTTGTAGATGGAGTGCAGTTCATGTAGCTTGGTGGGGATGATGCACTCTGCTATGCTCTTTCTCCAACTTTCCTTTTCTTAGCTATTGTCAGGCATTGTTATCATTTGCTTTTTTTTAATGTACAGGCCATGTAAGACTTTTGTCTTCCCGTGTCTCTTTTCTGTTTTTCATTTGTTCTTTCTTGTAAACCAGTCTGGTCTTTAGTAAACTTCCTAGTATACTAGCTTCAATGTATCTTTTTCACTTTCCTTCAGATATTCTTCAAATGTCCTTTTCTTATTCTTAAACTATCTGATATTATTAATATTGAAACTGATGCATTACTCAACTCCCTGTAACTTTGGGAAGTTCAGAAGTAAAAAACACAGAAACCAAAGGACAATATAATAATAACAACAAGGAACAAAAGATAGCAAAGCTGTCAGTGGCTGCAAGGCTATCAAAAATGTGAAGTGGTTATGCAACTGCATAATAAAGAATTCTTCCCTTTTCAATATGCATCTACATTACAAATGGCATCACTGATTCTAGTTTTATAACTCACTTTCTTTTACTCAGTGAAACCCTGTATAGTCACTTTTGAATCTGTTTTCTTTTTTATTTCTATAATATTTATGAGGGTACTGTGCTTAAATTTGGTTGATTACTATAATAACAATCATTAATATAATGGTTTTTTTTAATGGCTGCTTCAAATCTACTGTCTTTTTAGATATTATTCTAATATATGGAATAATATGAATATTGTTTTAATATCTTCCATATAGAAAGTCCTAGTCTATCCCTTCTTAATCCTGAATCTTTCCTGACATTTGCCCTAGATTTCTTAAAATATCTGATTATAGACCTTGCTGACTGGACCTAATAGAAGTTTTAAACCACAGCAATTTTTAAAATAGAAAATGCAGAAGTGAATTACATAATATATATTTTTATTCTTATGCAGTTTCAACTCACCAGTATTTGTATTTGTGCATGCATACTTTATTTTCTTAGATTTAAACATCTAAACATTTTGAAGTATATACAGAGTGGATGTAAAAAAAAACCACTAAGTATTTAATGTGATAGCATTATTTCAGAGTAGAAAAAATACTGCACATGGAGTGTTTTATTCACATGTGATTTAATTTATCCTTTCTTGCTTTTGGGAGGCCTAGGGATGATTCTAATCCAAAGGATATCACTAGGCAGAGATACAAGTATTAGAGATACTTCCTGTTTGACTGTCAATGCGGAACTACACAAAACTCCCACTGCAGTTGTACAAATGTGATTTAGAACTGCACATTTTGTACTGAATTATGCATTAGAAAAGCATGGGTACATCAAACTATTTAAAAGAAATCTAAACAGAGTAGACTGCTTTATTTTTTTCTCAAAAACAAATATTTTCACATGCCAATAAAGAATTGGACTTGACAGTACATCTATCAGCCTCATTGTTCATTGCTGGAACAGTGTAGATATTTTGCATTTCATAATTACACTTGTGATTGCTCCTAAAGATGAAATTACAATAAAGTTTTTCCCTTCTGTGCTAACATATACACTCATTCTGGATTTTAACTGTGAAATACTTTTGGAGAATATAAGAACTAATTAATGCTTAAAAGTCTGTTGAAAATCAACAAGGCACAGAAATAGCATTGATTGTTAATTTTGAAAAAGAAGAATTTACATCAGTGTGGCAATTCTAAAGCCCTTATAAGGTCATATACACATTTAGCATTCAAGCTGCTCTTTTGTGCTCATGGCAGTCTAAGGCTAAACTTCAAGAAAACATGTCTGGACTGAGACACTGTGGCAGTACTTTGCAAATTATTCAGTCTGAAGTATAGGCTACCATATCCTTCCTTTGAAAAAATTCCTCTGCGCTCCCCACCTTTCTGTTTCAGGAAAACAACATTCGATTATTTTTCTTCCTCCTATCTTTCTGGACATGCATAATTTTATATGTGTATATCTATGACAGATAGACAAACACTAAAGCAAATAAGGTTTACCTGTACCCCCCAAATTTATTCCTTCATACACATATGCACGCGCACGCGCACGCACACACACACACACACAGCAACCACATTTGAATTTTTTAAAAAAAAATCAGTAGCTTCTAGCTCTTGTCTTTATTACATGTGATAAAATTGCCCAGTGGCTAAGAAATTCAGCTTCAAAAGTATTTCACAGTTAAACTCCAGAATGAGTGTAAACTTAGGTCATATACTGTACATATTTATCACGCAAGCTGCTATTTTGTGCTCATGGCAACATCAAACCGGGACTTTTTTGAATTTTAGGAGAAACTAGTAAAAAAGTGAATATGTGAAAAATCTAAGAAGCTCAATTTCAGATTTTGTATCTTTATCAATTACTAGCAATATTTGCAAGTACTTTGGTGATGTTTCTTATACCCTAATCTAAATCTGCTGTATGACCATGTAAACAAGGATAATAAAAATCAAACTGACTGACTTGTTTCATATATTTTTGTTTATATGGACTCTTTTAAGTTAACATAGCTATCAAGAAGGTTTGTCCAATATTATAACTGAGAGCTAATAATGATTTTAAAAAGGCAGAAATTAAATAATAGTAAAACATTGACAATATAAAATACATTGAGTTGTATCAAGTAGATCTATTTAATATACTCTGATAAAAGAGGATTTTAGATTTCATTTTTTTGTTCTGCATTTATTTTTATAAATAAGAGTGCAAACATACCTAAGTACTACTTTTCCCCACAACAACAAACTATTGAGGTGGAGTGGGCTGAGGGAGAATGAGTGATCCAAAACTATCCAGCCAGTTTTTCATGCCTAAGGAAGAACTAGAATTCAATTTCCTGGTTACTATCCTGATGCCTTAACTATTAGGCCAATCTGACAGTCTAATTAATCTAAGTAAAAGATTTTACTGCCACCAAAATAACAACCATCTGCTATAAACACCAATAAAGAAAACTTCACATGGATTGATTTATCTAAAGAGATAGTGTTTGTGGGTCAGTATCTCGCATAAGCAGTTTGCATACAGACATAATTAAAAAAGCATCCTCCTCCAAAAACATTTTTAATAAAGACTTTAATAAAGACTTTTTTAAAAAAGAGAATTGAGCTATAAGCCATAACAACAGCAGCTTTCTGCACTCACTCAATTCGCAGTTAGGCAAATATCTTCTTAATATAAAATGAGTCCATCAAAAGCCTTGGCATCTGAATAAAAAAAGGGGGGAATTTCTTTCAGCAAAAAATTATAAAAAGCCATGTCCAGCTTTTTATCAACTAGAAAGTAATTTGCCCTTTTCTCAAATCAAGTCATTCTGAAAAATACTTGTGTTATGCTTCTAACATTCTTCAGCAATGAAAGACCACATCAGACAACCTGAGGGCATTCATTTTTTTGAATCTGACTGGAGTTTTATCCTGGAAAAAACTATGAAGCAAGGAAACCATCTGACAAGTACAATTTTTGTCACAATTTTTCTTCAATGCAGTCATTCTTTCAGCCATAGCCTTAAAAGAGTGGCTCCAAACATGTTTTATAGCATCTTTTTTCTTCCCGCTCTCATTCACTAAGACACCAACCTAGTCCATTTCATATGATGCCTACCTAAGTTGCTTTTCATGCTGCCATGGCAAATGTAGAAGAAATATTTAAATTGCATTACATTGCTATTCTTTTAAAATTATTTCTTTATTGTGTTTAATACATGGAAGCAAAGATTTCTTCACAACAAAGATTCAGATAAAGTTAAACCAGAAAAAGTGAAAAATCAAATCAAATCAAATGTTATTCATCACATGCACAGACATACATAGTACGAAATGCAGTGAAATGTGTATGTGACCACTTGCGAGGTAGTAGGGCAAGGGGATAGTATGAACAGGGAGGGAGAATGAATTAGGGAGTGGTCGAGAGAGGTAGATTAGGAATTTTTATAGTCCTGGGTTTGTTCTGGTTTGGTTTAGGGTCCGTATTGCCTGTGGGAAGTAGCTCCTCTTTAGTCTCTCTGTGTTGGCTTTCAGGCAGCGGAGGCGCCTTCCTGACCGCATCATGGTGAACAGTCTGTTGTTGGGTGGCTGGGGTCCTTCATTATTTTCCTGGCTGTAGTTTGACATCGTCTGTTGTAGATGAAATGCAGTTCAGGGAGCTTGGTGCGGATGATGCGCTCTGTTATGTAAAGTAAATCTCCACATATTTAATTTCATTTCTATTATGTCACATTTTAAAACTTCAGTGGCAAACTTTGGGAATCATAATTTGTGTATTTTTGTGTAAAAGGAATCCAACTTTATTAATTCTTGGCAATATCTCAATGAAATTCACAGTTACTATGCTTGTATGCTTACACAGAAGAAAGAATCATTGGTTGATTAGAGTTATTTTTTTAGCAAGATGTATGTGTTAATAGAACAAACCAAAATTGAAGCAGAATTTGCACAGACATAGAGTTTCACAAGAAAACATTAGATTTAGAATTATGCTAATATCAACTTTATCTTCTTTAATATTTTTATTTGCTTTATTGCTAAATACATAATACTACATTTTACTTCATGAAATTTTGCCAGGTTTTGTGGGAGAACTCTATTTTGGCAACCACATGAATGAACTATCAGATGATCAGTAGCCTAGGATCACTGGTTAGGAACCATTTGCGCCCCAAATTACTCACAATCTAATTCCTAGCATACCTTTTTTAAATTAGTAGAACTAGTTGGTCATTAAGTGCATAAAACAAAAATCTGTTGAAACTCTCCCAATCCATTCCATAAGTATGTATTCTGTAACAGATCACATCTGAATTTATGGAATGTTAACTTATAGGAATATGATACCTAAGCATATTAATAACTCATCATAATTTTAATAGAAATCTTGGATTTGTATATGTATATAAAAGTCAGAGTTAAAGGGATTGATTTTATATCTATCTTATTTTATTTTATATTTTATATCAATGAAATAATGTTTAAGGAATTACTGTCTCATTTGATTCTTAGAAAGTACAGTGCTAAAAGAGATGTGTAGATTAATAGTTTGTATGTCTAGTGGAGAAATATGGCCCTCCAGCAGTTCTAATTCTTAACATATTTTTATTTATTCATTTATTAAAGTAATATGTTGCCCATCTCCCTGATAAGGTGACTCTGGGCTACTTACAGATCATAAAAAGATATATAGATAAAGAATTAAAATTTTTAAAACTATGCAAATTTAAAATTTAAAACTATGCAAAAACCCAGAACCAAACAATTTACATTTGAAATGTGGGTACAGAAGACTCAACTGATTCTTGTAGATAGCAAACCCTTGTGGTACAAGCTCTCCATGTGCTCAGAGAGATGCATTGTTCTTCAGGCAATGCACTTTTCTTAGAAAAGGCAAACATACTGATTTTGAAAAGCAAAATAATTAAAGTTAAAAGTTGCATGAACACACCCCTGTAGAAGTAAATAGATCAGTATAGACTGTCATAATTGTAGTCGGAAACATTTGCTTCCAGATTTCCTAATGACTCATTTTAAGATTGTGCCTTACAAGCCCTGGGAATTTCCTCAGACAAGGTCCATTAGTATATAAGACAGAGCAGTGGTGGAGCTCAGTCAAACACAGGCTTTCTTGAGCAAACACTCTTCACCTCTTCAGGATCCCATCCAAGAAAACAATTCCTTCTCTGGTCATGGACTTCAAGACTCTGGCTGCATTTTTGGCTCTTCTCTTGGTCTCTGCAACATTGACAGAAGGTAGGCAGAGTTTGTATGATTTGTATGAGAGGCTAAACTATTTTCTGGGGAAGGTAACAGTAAAGTATCTTGCTGTTGTCAGGAAGATAATAATTGCTTGTAACGGAAAAATCATTTTCAGCAAAAAGCTGTTATTTAATAATTAAATGCTAAACAGATTCTCAGAGGTCTTTTGTCTTCCAAAGGAAAATATACTTTTGTATTTTTTCTTTTCTTTTTAAATAAAACTTACTAAATACAACTTATGCATAAATTTATTTAAAAGGACAGATCTTTCAGAAGTTATTAATAAATGACGCTTCTAGATCCTAAACTAATCTACACTTGAACATTAGATCCTAGGAAATATTAATGGGGAATAGTTGTATTTATCACAACTTTATAAGCATCTATATGGTTGTTACAATAAAAGCAAAAGGTTTGATTAGAGATAGATCTATAGTCTAAACTAGTAATACAATAGCTATATAAATACTTTTATTGTAATCTGTAAATTAAAATGTTATTACTTTTTTATAGATAAGATTTGATAAATAATAGATAAGGGAGCACTGATAGGTTTAATTAACGAGTTTAGAGATAATCCAGATGATTTTCATCAATGGGACTGAATCAGGTTAAAAAATAGCGTATTACAATGATCTCCTTTGGAAAAGAGATTTAAAATATGTGATAATGAGAGTTTAATTATTTTCTACACTTCTGTTTTTTTATAGGTGCTTCAGTGGCCCGGGTAGGGCTTGAACTTCGGTGTCAATGTATAGAAACCTATTCTAATCCTGGCCTTCGTGGACACATTGCAAGTATCAACTTGATCAAAAGTGGGCCACATTGCAGTAGCATTCAGGTCATGTAAGTATACTTTTGCTACTTCATATTTGACATCAGCTTTAAGGCATGGCTTTAAGAGCTTCTACCATGAAGCTTTGCTGCCCAACTGCCCCATGCAAATCTTATGCACAGATCTTCTGGATTTTCCCACTTGTGACCTGTTGGCATCACTAGATACTAGAAGTCATTTGCTCTTATGTATTAAAACCAGATAGTTCGTATAATTTGTATGATTGGCAAAATCATATAAGCCCTGTAGATTAAACCAATAAACAGACAAACTGAAAAACTGTAACCTTCTGCAAACTCAGTGCTCGATTATCATGATTTTCCTTTGTTGCAGTGCAACTCTTAAGGATGGCAGACGAGTATGCTTGGACCCCACTGCAATTTGGGTGAAAAGAGTCATCACAAATTTTTTGGAAAAGTAAGTACTTATTTTCTTCTAATTAAAAAAAAAACCCTTACAGTATAATTTTTCTGTATGTGTTTATTCAAAAGAAGTCTTACCAAAGATAGTGTTTAGAACATAGGTCATAGGGTTCGAAGGGACCTCAAAAGTCTTGCTGTCCAACCTCCTACTCAAGGCAGGAGAATCTATACCATTCCAGACAAATGGCTGTTCAATCTTTTCTTAAAAGCCTCCAGTGATGGGGCACAAACCATTTCTGGAGGCAAGTTGTTCCACTGATTGATCTCAAGAAAAGAAATTTCTCCTTATTTCATTGAACTGGCAAGAGATAATCCTTACTGTTAGACAAATAAAAGAATGATTCTGGAATTGGACATACCTGAGCAGAGACTGGCATGACTGCATATCAGTATTTTCTTCTGGAAATTTGTTTTTATAGGCATATCGCTTAACTCAATCTAAACAACTCTTCATTTTTTCTTATTTTTTCTTATATTTCTTTTACTCCAGGGCCAGGAATAATGCGGAGACACAGTGATGAGCTTGGAATTATCTCACTGTTGGCATCCTTAAAAGAAGCTGAGCCATTTCCAACAAACCTACATTTTAAGAAGAGTCTTTTATATTAAGAATTTTGAAAAATTATTTATTGTATAATTTCATTGAGAGAAAGTCATTAGAAATCATATGCATAGAGGAAATGTCCTAATGCAAAGATAAGATGAGGAGTAAAAATTTGGAAAACAAAAGACATTACTAAATGCAGTTAAAATGGAAGTTCTCTGGTGGTTGCATAAGGTTGCCATGATAGTAAAACAAATTGGCAATGGTTCCTGTTACCCTTGGGCACAAAGCAACCTATAGATTTGCATAAGTATGGATGAGTCAAAGACAACCTTGGGCTCTCTATTGTGAGAATCAGGTTAGAGTGTCAGTCTAAAGAGGTCCAGGCTGAAAGCCCAGTTTGGCCATGAAACTCCTGAGATGCCTTCATCTAGTCATCTTACAGGGTTGTTGGGAGGCCAAGGGGCAGAGAATCTTATATCTTGTGTTGACCATTGATGGAAAGACTCACTATATTCACAAATGTGCATCATTCTCAGTGTTTCTACCTTATTATTTATTAATATAAACATATGTGAAATATTATTTATTACACTAGAAAATGTTTGTGTCTGAGTATTTTAAAATTATAATGTTTATGTTGAAGGAACCAGATATTTGAAAGAGCGTTTATAGTGAATTTTTATGTGAAAAACTCTTTACCCAGAAGAGGCATCTGGAACTTTCATCATTTAAGACTTATTTATATATTTATTGAACAATTACTGAATACTGTCAAAATATTTTTGTACAACCAACGTGCAACTAATTAAATTATTTTAATGATGAAATACTTATTTTAGTTTTGTCTTTTAAAAACATAATACTTTAAACAGTTGATGACACTTCCCTTTAGTTTTATATCCTGTGCTCAAAGAATTCATTGATAAGCAGGATAGCAGTACAGTATCTTTTCTTTCTCTTTCTCTTCACAAACATTCACATGAACACATTTTATTGTAGTTCTTTGATTTCTGTAGCAAGGGAAATACCTTGAACCTTGAGCCCATTTATAATCAAAGGTGGGACTTTTTTCTTCCTTTATCCTTTCCCATCTTCCTTGCAAAGTTGGCTTACAGAACTGTGATTCAACCTTCTGAAACTGATTTTTTCACATACACCCAATTAGAATAAAAATTAAATTCACACAAAAAACTTCAAATATGTTATGAACTTCCGAAAAATAATAAAGAAAAAAATCTTCAATTTATAGTGACATGATATAAATTATCTTACTTAAATAGAGAAATCAGAATAAGAAAGAGTAAACCTTCTGAAACACACAGCAAAATAAATAAAATGTCTGATTCCTGGCTAGATACATCGACTTACTTCTACACAACGAAGTCTTTTGAAATAGTTATTCTCCCTCCTTATTAAAATGAAACTTTATTGTGATCATTTACCAGCATGAGGGGACTAGTATTGAAATATCAAAAACTAAATTGACAATATCAGGTTTATTAGGAAAGATAGATACAAGCAAAGAATTTTGGCTAAAAGACAATCTTAATTCAAAAAATAATGTTTGTTCAAACCACACGTGTGACCAAAAAAAAGATTAAATTTAGCAATCTGGGTAGTGCAAGCTTTAATATAGCAATATAAATCTAAAAATGAATATTGGTAGATAAAAAAATAAATCACTGTATCTAAAAGGCAAAGTTCTTTCAGACCCCTCCAGACCTGAGGGGAATACATAGTGGTACAACAGCTGACACAACATGTACTGTACTCATTAAAGCATAAAATAATAAGTTAAAATGTAATCCATGCTTAATGCTGAACCTGGGCCATTTATGGCTATCTATATTTAGGCAGGTTCAATTCTCTTAATTATTCTCTGCCTAATTTTGCATTGCTACTTATCTACTCACATTTGCATGTTCCAAACTGCTAAATTAGCAGGAGCTAGGGTGAGGATGGGAGTTTACCCCATTGTGTGACACTTGGGTCTCAAACCAGCTGAGCCATTGCACTGCCCCAAATGGACTTCAGTGGGAAGATAACTGTGCTTCATGATATTATGCTGGCCACATGACTGCAGAAACTTCTTCAGGCAGCATTGGCTCAATGAATCTTGAAATGGAGATGACTACTGCTCTCTATAGCTGGCAATGACTAGCAGAGTAAAATCTGCAGGGATTCTTTTTATTTTTAATTTTGCATGCTGCCACGCAAATCCTTACAAACTCACATGTTTCAGGATTGATGGAGAAATGGTTATACTAATGAATCCTGTTCTGCTGGTCAGGGATGGAGTAATTAGAGCATTTTGATATTTTGTATAAAGCTGACAATATAGGAGAATATAATTTCAACCTGTCCTGGATCATAAGACCACACCTATATGGTATCTTTTTAAATCTTCCAGCCAAAAGTGATGAAGGGAAAGCATTATGTTGGACTAAGGCCCTTCTCTGATTTAGGATATTAAGCTACATAAGACTTCAGTAGTGCAGTGGTTAGAGTGCAGTCCTGCAGGCTACTTCTGTTGACTGTTGACAAATCCCACCAGGCTCAAGACTGACTCAGCCTTCCATCCTTCCGAGGTGGGTAAAATGAGGACCCAAACTGTTGGGGGGCAATATGCTGACTCTGTAAACTGCTTAGAGAGAGCTGTAAAGCAATGTAAAGCATTATAAGTCTATGTGCTAGTGCTATGATATACTCAGCTGCTGCCAGACTAAATCTCCGATCTATTATGAGAAACTGAATGGTATTACCAGCATCCATTTGAGGATGTCAGACAAATGTCAATTAAGTCTGGCCCTTGTTGCTCATATCCCAAAATATAAGTAAATGGGAAAAAGTCCTACGACAAAAAGCTTGTTGTAAACTACTGGTTTCCACTCACTTTGAAATCTGTATTCTGTATTCTAATGTTAGGGGAACTAAGCATGTAGGAAAAAGTGTCAGCTTCAGCCAATAAATACAACTTGTTATATTCTAGTCCCTACTCTCACTATTCCAGCTTCTATGCCTAGTAGAGCACTAGAGACACAGCAAGGAACTAGGGAGATTGCTGTTAAAACTTTCAGTTAAACAAGTTCCAATGCTGCAAGACTGAAAGGGAATGAGATACCCAAATTGTGCAGCATAAACTAACTGATCTAGGGGCTTGGTTCAAAGAACTTAATGGCTACAGGTACATACTAATGTTCTCTGGAATGATGAAATCTCAAAATAACTGCTATGCTCCTATGTGCATTTTGTGAAGCATAGTTAGTATTGGCCCTTTTATTTGCATTAATCTGGAAGATTACCCACAGATATCAGAAAAATTACATATTAGCAATAGCAATAACACTTAGACTTATATACCACTTCACAATTCTTTATAACCCTCTTTAAGCAGTTTACAGTCAGCATATTGCCCCCAACAATTTGGCTTCTCATTTTACCAACCTCAGAAGCATGGAAGGCTGAGTCAATCTTGAGCTGGTAAGAATCGAACCTCTGGCAGTCAGCAGAATTAGCTTGCAATACTGCATTCTAACCACTGTGTCACCATTGCATTGTTGTTAATAGTTCAAGAATGCTTTTTGGACTGATTTGTGAATACCATTATTTTAGTTTTAGATTTCAGCTGACTCTTTTTATAATAGAAGTTTTTCATTGGAGGTTTTCAAGAAAATATTGTACAATTACAGTATTTGTTCAAGATAGTGTAAGGACTCTTGCCTTAAGCAGAAGGTTGGACTAGAAGACTTCTAAGGTCCCTATGATTCCATGATTCTACAATGATGTGCAAAACTCTCGAGTCCAGTGGGTGTCTTTGAGAGATTACTGCATCATCTGCATATAGCAGCATAGTAATATGCCTCTCTGCTACTTTGAAGGTGGAAGTTTGGATTCTTCAGACAACCTTGCACATCACTTTTATAAAAAATAAAATAAGAGAGGTGATCAATATGTAATCCTGTTTTACAATCGTGTTGTAATTGGAATGAATTCTTCCAGGTATTTGAGAAGTACATCTTACTCTAATTGTTCTTTCTCTAATTAACTATGAATGAGAAAGAATGCTCAATGACTAATAATGAATTTATATAGTTTGCTCCATATCTTAATCCAAGATATAGAAATGCCAACTAGTTAATGTTGAGGCTAGAGAGAAATACTAATCCCTCTTCTTTTCACCCTTCGTACAACAACTTCTTCTACTAGTACTAAAAGATCACCTTTTATCTTTCTAAATGGAGAAAATATTTCTGTGTGTATGTTGAATCCCGAAAACCCCAGTCGTTTAGGTGCTAAAAAACTCACAGACATGGGTTGGTCTAGATGACCGTGAGGGTGCCCTTTATTTCTCTTCGTGGACAAAAAGCACTGACTGCAGGCGGGCCGCTTGTTTTATACCTTCCCGCGGCTTCTGCCTGCAGCCAATCAGCTTGCAGGCCTGTCCTGACCAATCGGGACTCTTCGGGCCGGCAGCCAATCAGCTGTCGGCCCGCAGTGCAGCGCAGTCAGACTAGAGGGAGAACTCCGCCCGTGCATGCACAGACACAACACCCCTCCCCTCTTGGAAAGGGTGTATCTTCTTGCTCCTTATTACGCATGCGTAGTCGTCCAAATAAGCTGGGTGGCACCTAGATCTGTCCGATCAGTGCAGGCTCGGTTCATTTTCGCCTGCACCACCAGAGGGTGAAGATGGAACTTCGGAGACCTCTTCTGGTTCGTATGTCTGCGGCTGTTGGGCCTCAGCGGCGGCGGTTGCAAGTTGAACTGCGACTCTGGCCCTTGGGTCATCGTTCCCCGGGTCTTCAGGCCGCCCCCCCTCTAGCCCCCCCATGGAACTCTGGGCTATTCTCAGGGTGTCCATTGCTGCCGTTTTGGCCAGCTTCCTCCCAGACCCGGGCCCTGAGTTGGTCCACATGTCTTTTCCATTGGTGGTTGTCCGGTAGTTGCACTTCGTAGGATCTTGGCCTGGTTGACCTTATTATGGTCCCGGGTACCCATTTCGGCGGCCCCAGGTAGTTCCTTGCAAAAAAACCCTCCCCCCTGTGAAAAACTCATACCCCAGGGGTTTGAGGGTCCTCCACTCTGGGGTGGTCATCTGGGTGTAAGCAGTTAAGGGGGACTTTTATTTTGCAGCCCATTAAGAGTTCTGCTGGGCTGCAGTTAGAGGTTGGGGACGGTGTGGAGTGTTGGGTGAAGAGAAAAAAGGTTATTTTGTTCTGCAAGTCACCGGTGGTCATGCGGGCGATGGCTTCTTTCGTTGTTCTTACGGCTCATTCTGCTCTTCCGTTCGCACTTGGATTGTACGGCACTGAGGAGGCATGTCATATGCCCAGGCCCGTTAAAAATTGTCTGAATTTGTTGGCTGTGAATTGGGGGCCGTTGTCGGAGACTATCACATCAGGGAGTCCATGGGTGGCAAAGAGTCTCTGCAGGGTTTTGATTACCACATCCGTTGTGGCTGTGGTCATTTGTTGGACTTCGGTCCAGTTGGAATGGGCATCAACGATGATGAGGAGCATGTGCCCTTGCACTGGGCCCACGAAGTCCAGGTGGAGGTGGGACCATGGGTTCTGGGGTATTTCCCATTTGGAGGGAGGAGTTGCTGGGGGGGT
>JANHFJ010001760.1:370-11407 GCA_032468195.1 Cerberus rynchops
CAGATGGCAGGAGAGTGAAGAGTGTGTTTGAGTGATGTGTATGATCAGCCACAATGTTGCTGGCTTTACGGATGCAGTGTGTGGTGTAAAAGTCCGTGACAGAGAGAAGAGCGACCCCGATGATCTTCTCAGCCATCCTCACTATTCACTGTAGGGTCTTGCGATCTGAGACGGTGCAATTCCCAAACCAGGCAGTGATGCAGCTGCTCAGGGTACTCTCAATGGTCCCTCTGTAAAAGGTTGTGAGGATATGTGGTGGAAGCTATGCCTTCCTCAATTTTCTCAGAAAGTAAAGATGCTGCTGGACCTTCCTTGTTGTGGAACTGGTGTTGAGGGACCAGGTGAGATTCTCCGCCAGGTGAACGCCAAGGAATTTGGTGCCCTCTACAATCTCCATGGAGGAGCCGTCGATGTTCAGTGTGGGGTGGTCATGTTGTGTCCTCCTGAAGTCAACAATTCTCAGGGTTTTTTTCTAGCCTTGCCTTCAGACCTTCTCCAAAGGTTACTACCAAACTACTATTTCTAATTTGACAAATTATTAAATGATTATCATTCAAGCCTCATCTATGTTTTGGAGCAGAATTGCGCCCTTATTATGAAAAGGCTAAATAGGTTCTTCAGATCCCAGAAAGCCTGTAATGGTTGACAGCAGTTCCCAGGTTTCAGGCAGATTTTGATTTGGGCCACTTCCTAGAGATACTGAGGATTGAATTTGGCATTTTCTATGTGCAAAGCAGAAAGTTGACCACTAAGCTACAACCCTAGCCTTTCACTTTCTCAGCTTTGCCTTCCATAATTCTTAGCTCTGTTGGGTTACAGCAGGGATGTCAAACTCAATTTCATTGAGGACACGAAGGTTGTGTTTCACCTTGGGGGGCCAGGCTCAGGTGGGCATAGCCAGCTCTATGTCACTCTTGTCAGGAGCACCTGTGGTAGCCTGAGCGCTGTGCCACCAAAAATGGAGGTAGGGAGGGCAGCATGCGACCATCCCGAGCTCTGTTTTCGCTGGCACAGTAACTGCAGGCCAATCCTTCACTGTTAATAGGGCAGCCCTGCAGGCCAGATCTAAGCACCCTGTGGGGCAGATCCAGTCCATGTACCTTGAGTTTGACATCCCTGGGCTATATTGTGTTTTCTAAAGTTAATTGTAGGATGATTTCCTGCTTATTACTGTAAAATAAATCACTAAAAATAAAAATGCTATAAAATGGATAAAATATGTTCATTTTGTTGAATGGTAATATATTTTGCCTTTAATTGAACAATATATTGAGAATAGAATATATTTTTTAAATTTACTCTATATTTAAGGATTTAGTTAGAAAGCTCACATTATATAACTACCGGTGTGCAGACACTGATGAGACATCGCTATTGTCAATCAAAAAGACAATGGCCTTTCTAACTTGCTTTTTTTTTTTGAGCTGTGTACAAGACAAATATGTGTTCCTATCTCTGGAATAAAAATTGCACGTTGTCTTTTTAAATTGTAGAAATGATTCAGCAGCTGACAATTTCTTGCCTACCTTCTCATGCCCATGAAAGTTTTCTATGAAAAGATCCAATGGGGGGGGGGACTTCCAGGGAAGAAAAAGCAAACTGAAGATGGTTCTGTTAGAGTAGGGCTGACAACCTTGGCAGAATGGACAGCTGGTGAATGGACTAAGTCCTCGCAGTTCCTCTCCAGACAAGTATTCCAGACAGCTGCTCTTCATGACAAGGTTATCTGGCTGGTTTAGAGCATTGGGAGACAAAGAAATGCCAGCATAGCCCAAACCATGGTTTTGTGTCTTTAAAAATGTACAGGTTTGCAAACTATCAGTACTTTTCAAGGAAAGCCTTCCAAGCCATCTCCAAACTGAGGAAGAAAGACCAGCCTTGAACTGGCATGCTAAAGGATGTTAATGGACAGATAGTAACTAATTTAAACCAGATGAAAGATGGAAGTGATATTCTGTATAGCAAAGATATCAACAACCAAGACAGCTTAGAAGTTGTTTACCTATTTATCCTCCAGTACCAGAATATAAATTTAGAAAAGCACTCTTGCTATTGCTGTGTTGGAAACCCACAGTAATTGATGGAATATCATATAAATGGATTTTAAAAAAATAAATTACAGGGCTAAGCATGTGTAGAACAGAAAATAACACTGTTTAGAACTGAGTGACACATAAATAAACATGACTTCATGTCCCTGCATTTGGACATCTAAGCTGCTTCTGCATCTGCAATTCCCATAATTTGCCCTGCTTTTTGGGAATGATAGAAGTCACAATCGAACAGCTTTTTCATCCCTGCTATACCATAAAATTGAGATGATGTGAAGCATTAACCTCTCATTTATGGGTGTTTGTTCCGTCATGGCTAATTTCCATGAGGAAGGCACCACTTAACCTCTTGGCCTGTGAATCAACCAGTAGTTACTCAGGTCCATAGTCCTCTCCTGTTCCAAAATATCTTTGTATATGAGGGTATATATGGAAATATCCCAAAGGTGCTTTTTCAGGAGGCAACTGGACTTTCTTGTTTTTTCTTTGAAGATGTTTCACTTCTCATCCAAGAAGCTTCTTCAGCTCTGACAGGATAGTGGGGAACGGAAGGATTTATATTCCCTTGCAGACAGCTGGTCATTTGCATCCATTTAGACGGCAATTGAAGCACTTGGAGGTTTACCTGTGTCCCCGGGGTCTCCTGGTTCCTGTTGTCTGAAATTTTTTCTTCGGAAACCCATTCCTACTCCCGACACCATTCAAAGGGCGTTTATCCCGAATTGTATAGCTAAAAGGTTTTTTTTAAGTGGCTGAAAGAGTCGCTGTCGCTTTAAGGAAAAATAGGAACAGATCGCAACTGGCAACCGGATGAAGACGATTTGCTTACGAAACGTCATTAAAGGAACAGGGAGTACTAGATTGCATTTAAAGCAAACCATTGCAGGAGTCAAGCAAGAACAATTTCTTTTCCTAGTTTGGTGACGATGCTGGTTCTTATCTTCCAACAGTGCTTGAAAATCCTCACCCTGCCCATCCATGTGCTTGCCTATTTTGGCTTATGGGATCCTATTTGTAAAAAAACGTTCCCATTTTTCATGAAGAAGCTGAGCAAGAGCTACAATGAAAAACTGCACAAGGAAAAGGAAGCGCTGTTCAAGAACATGCGGGACTTCGCCGATGCCTCGGGAAAGCTCCACCTGCTAGAGATTGGCGTGGGCACCGGGACCAACTTTCAGTTTTATCCCCACAACACTCACGTGACCTGCGTGGACTACAATCCTAATTTTCAAACGTCCCTACGGGAGAGCATGGCTAAGAACAAGCACCTTCGCTTCGAGAATTTTGTGGTCGCCTCTGCCGAGAACATGTCTTCTGTATCGGACAACTCTGTGGACGTCGTGGTTTGCACGCTGGTGCTTTGCTCTGTGAACAGCATCCAGGCTACCTTGAAGGAGGTTCTACGAGTGCTCAGACCAGTAAGTCAAAGGGCAAAGAGGCAAAAAGTTAACTCTGGTCTGTCCAGACCACTGAATAATAGGCACAAGGCAAGGCAGGTGTGCACTTTGAAAATAATGGGCACTAGGCAGGTGGGCAGGGGAGCAAGGGCTTTAGATCCCACAAAAACAGCACCTCTCTGCTGCTCTTTGTGCTGCTGATTTTCAGGCTTAACCTAAACTGGATTTCTTAAAACAGCTGCAGCTTTCCTGCCTTCCTGCATTTCTGAATCATTTTCAGACAGTGTACAACAACTTAAAGTTAGTAAATGGCAAGAAGGTTCTGGCCTGAGATAGGGGCCTGGTTGGTATTTCAGTGAGACATCTCCAGAAAGGACTAGGTTGAAGATAAATTGGACAGTTAAAAAATCTTTGTGCAGTGGCAATCCACTTTTGAATTGTTTCCAAAAATGCTTTCCCCATATGGAACTCCACATAAAATCACCAGGGATCAAATTTGATTTGGAGGAGACTGGAATAGGAACCAGAGTAGATCAAGCTGACACTGTAGCAAGAGGACAAGGAGGGTTACATGAGGAAAACATGGGGGGATAATATTATGCCAGTGGTGGCGAACCTTTTACTTACCGAGTTCCGAAAAGTACATGCTTTGCGCTGCTTGTGCAAATGTGCATGCATGCAGCTTCTGCATGTGCAATGCACTGCGCTGCGAGCAGGCACTCATGCACACATAAGCAATCTCAAGTGCATGCACAGCAGAGGCCTGAAGACCAGCTGAGTCTCTGCAATCGTGCATGTGCATACTCAGCTGGAGGTAAGTTGGTCTCTGAGACTATGACTATGGCAAATAGACACAAGTCGCCCAAAACCAAGTGAAGAAACCAAAAATCAAAAAGCATAGAAAAGTAGTAGTAAGAGATGATCAAGAACAGCAACAATCCTGGCAACATACAGTTCACAAATGTCACGAGGCTCACAATGTTCCAATGTCCTGATTTTCTTTGTTTTTTCCAGGAAAAGATTCAGTGCCAGAAGTTCCAACTTTTGTATAACCAAGTCACGATTCAGGAAAATTGCTATATAAGAGCAATAGTTATTAAGCAAGCTGTAATTCTCAATATGCCACCCTTGAAATTTGGCACTTCTGCTCTCCTATTTTTGAGTCCGTCAGCTTGGCATATGCAGAACTGTGTCCTGACCAGATTGATTGGAAGTCTTTGGTGAGATCTGGCTATTTAGAATAAAAAAAGGTCAGCACCTTAATTGCAAGACACTATATGGACTTCCTACAGTATGACGAGATTCGGTGGTATCTTTTTTTAGCACAACAAAAGGTCAAATGGGTGAGAGAGGCACTAGAAAGAGAATTCTCAAAGTGAAATGTTATCTAATGGTATACATAAAGTTAAGACACAACTTTCTGTTACTTTTTTTTCCATAGAGTGTGAAGTGAATGAGTCTTCCCTGCCCAACTAATAATATTTAGCAATTTAGGTTTGTGATCAACATCAATCATCATTCTTGCTGTGAAATGGATAAAAATCCCAATGCATTGTTGAAGTCTTCCCAACATTTGTTATATATACTTCAAGAAGAAGAAGAAGAGGTATATGAAAATAACCTTGGATACAGAAGGAAGAACTATGCATCAGAAAAATTAGACAATGATTAGACAAAAGGCAGATGAGTCCCCAGAAGCAACAGGGATGTGGCAAACTTCCCTAGTTCCTTAGACTGGAAATATGTGCTTTCAGACATGCAAGGTTTTGTTAATTTAACATTAGAATAAAGCTAGAGCTAGTACTTCTGGGTGTGTTTCTTATGTGGATTATCTTGCAAAGCTGATTTTTATGATATAAAAAAAGATATATTTTTAACTTGGCACAAAAATCTCCACTATATTGTTTAAAAAAGAAAATGGGAAAATAAAATTGTACAACAGCTCACTTCTGGAAGTGGTTGATGGGATATGACCTCATCCTAGTCCCCTCCAATTTAGCTGTCTTAATTTTGATTTTTATACAATTTAGTATGGTTTTTAATAATATTTTAATCTGTGTAACTTTAATATTTTAATTGTTTTTAACATGTTTTATCACTTGTAAGCCACCCAAAATCACCTTGTGAGGGAGATGGGTGACACAAAAATTTAGTAAATACATAGTGATGCTTAAAATTTTGAGAATCCTTTTGAATTTTTAATATAAATTCTAAACCTAGATAGATAACCCAAATAAACAAAAACATTATCCTTCTACAATTTCTGCTTTTCAAGATATGAGGCTTATTTTATTCTCTCTGCCATTCTTTCGAAATTTTGGTGATTGCATCTTAAAATGATATGAATTTAGGTAGAAGCAGTGAAGGGCAAATAAAATGAACTTAAAAAGAGAAGCTCCAACATTTGATACTTTTTAGTATAGAAGAAAAGGAAAATAGATGAACAATTAAAATTGTTAATCTGTATAAGTAGTTATTAGAAAGAAGTTTGTCTTTTCCCATAATGGTATCTAGAGTGAATGCAGTCTAACTGAATATTCACTATTACAAAGTAGCATTTTTATAGGGGAAAGAATTGAGAGAATAAATGAGTTAGGGGAGCGCTATTCAAATACAAGTTGTTAGACACATTGCAGCCTTTTTCTCCTTTAATAGGACTTGTTTGACTTTATGGTTGATTGTATCTCTTTATTCATTTAGCAGTAGATAAGTTGACTTGATTCGTGTATCTTGATGTACTGAGTTCTAATCCTGTTTTAGCCATGAAAATCAGCTGGGTGACTTTGGGTCAGTGACTCTCCTTGGCCAACTCACCTCACAGAGTTGTGGAGAACATAGAAGGAAAGGGGGTTGGATGTGTTCTCTGCCTTGAATTGTTAAAATAATGAAGAATATAAATAAAAAAATTAAAAAATACATTATTCAAATTCTGAGTTTCATATATGGAAATATATTGAACTGATTCAGCTACTTAGTCACCACCCTTAAATAAAAAAGGCCAATTCTGCAGTTTTCCTAGAACTTGAATCTATTGTAAATCATTAATGGCTAAATTGCATTCCAGGTTCATTTTGTCTCTATACTTAATTATTGCTTCATGTCCCGAGAACATTTTGTAATAACAATCTTGATTACAGTGTAGATTTTTATGTAATTTCAAAACGTTCTGCTTTATCTGATTCTTTTTTGTATTATTTTACTTTTTCCAGGGTGGTGTATATTATTTCATGGAACATGTAGCAGCTGGCAGATCAACCTGGACCTACTTCTGGCAACAAGTTTGTGGCCCTACTTGGAGCTATATGACAGATGGGTGCTCCGTGTTAAAAGAGACCTGGAAAGATTTGGAGAATGCGAGTTTTTCTAAACTGAACTTGCAACACATCATAGCTCCATTGGTGGTAAATATAGTGTGTCCTCATATTTATGGATATGCTTTGAAGTAATTTAAGAGAAAGCATCTTTCTCTTAAAATCGGATTTTTGACTTTAAGGAATTAACAGTTACAATGCATATGCTGCAATAAGAAAAGTGTTTCCTCTATTCTATACAATTTGGATTGGAGAAAGGCTCCTGAAAGTTCAGGCCACACTAAAGCTAAATGGTACCTTGGATCAGATTCGGAGGGAGGGGAAATGAATGTTAAAATTAATGTAAAAGAATATTAATGTAAAATAATATAAAAATATTAGACTGAAAGCTAAAGCTTAGAATTTAGAAACTGATAATGTATCATAGCTTGCTAACTGCTGAATTGTGTATTATTTCCTTGTTTTACTTATCATGCTTTTCATTGTCAATAAAAAAGGGCTTGGGATTCTGGTGATCATGTGATCGCATTGGTGTTACTAATTGGCAAGTGGGGCTTTTCAGATTGTAGTCTTTGTCAGGATCTTTCCTCCCTGAAGACAGGGGCCATTTCTTAATCTCCAAGACCCATGTGAGAAGGATCTTCTTCTCACCTACACTTCACCTCAGAAGAATCCCTTCAATAATTGTAAGTTATTGATTGAGAATACTTGGAGAGATAATAAAGTAATCCATAATTAAACCTTTGTGTGTTGAATTAAACTACCTGTGATAAGTAGTCTGTGCACTTGAAACAGAACAGAAATAAAAGAGAAAGGATGGACATAAATACAAGGTTAAACAAAATGTGTAGAATATTATAGGTAGTCCTTGATTTAGTTCTTGTTGTTTAGCAACCATTCAAAGTTATGACTGACCTGAAAAATGGGACCAGCAATCCAGATCTGAAGTTCCAATGGCTGGCCACACACCACAGTCACATGACCACAACTCAGGCTCTTGACAACACAGCTGCATTTATTCCTTGTTCTTGGGTATTCCATCTTCTAGGATTAAGCCTTTCTGGCAGATGGCAATAAGCCTTTGGAACTCTTAGCCATGCTAGTTAGGTGAGTTATTATAATACTATTAGTCCTACCATTAGAAAGCTAAACTATTAATTTAATACAGGAGCACTATTCAGGTAATTCTTGATTTATGAGTAGTTATTTAGCAACTGTTCAAAATTACCATGGATCAACCTGGGGGCTATTTATGACCTAGATTAGAAGTTATGACACTCCCATCCCATCCCTTGTGGTCAAATGACCAAACTTTGGGCACTCAGTTCGGCAACCAGACCAAAATTTTTGGCTTCAGGTAGTATCCTGAGGTCACATGACCTCATTTTACAACAGTTTTAACAATACTTGTAATATGTGGACAGGAAAAAAATCTTCTGTGCTACTTCCCCCATGTGGAGATCATCTTTGTCAACAAACAAATATATGCTATGTTGCTGCGGTGCCTATTTTGTCATCAATACTTCAATTGGGAATCATCAACTATGATAAATGAATGAATATACCTATTGGATTGTTGCTTCTGAAATTCTTGTGTTGCTGGCTAATTTGCAAGATGGATACCAAAGTAGAATGATATTAAAGCAGATGCCAGGGCTAAAACAAAGCACAACAGATTTATTTGAATTGTCCTCATTAACTTACAGCACCAAGGGCCCTTCCCTAAGTGCCAGAGGCAGTCTCTGGAATTTGGAATACAACTCATCAAGTTTTATAGGCAAATGAGTCTGGGAGGACTTGTCTCAAAGAGAGGATTGAAACAGGTCTGGTATCTCAGATCTGAAAAATCTTATTCTCTGAACAGATCCGGCTCTAGCCACAGACCTTCTCTGATCTCAAGACACCAGCCACTAGGCCTCTGCATGCGTGTTAAAGGCACATTTTGGAAATCTGAGCATAACTGATACTCTTAAAAAATGTGTTTTATATATATATAAATCCCTTTTAGTCTTGACAGGCTGTCTCCTTCCTCAACAAAAGGTGATTTCCTGTAACAACAGTGAACAACCATTAGCATACTTATATCAATCAATCAACCACCTGTCAGGGTTCCACACAACATCAGCAATGCAATCCGAATTCCAAAGAGACAAAGTCCAAAGAATAAGATTTTATTGAAGACATTGTTCTGATACAGTCTGTTGAAATCCCGAATCTAAAGCTTCCAGGATTTCTTCACCCAAGTAAAACTTAAAGTTCCACCCCATTAATTATCACATGTTAATTACTGTCCAACCATTTCAAAAAGGAGTCCAACGACTTCCAAAGACACTTCCCATGCCAGGTGCAAAGTGCCAAGAAAGGTTCTCATGAGAACTCAACTTAAAGGAATGAAAACAAGATAAGAAGTTGCCGCTTCCAACTCCTCCTTCGCCCTCTCAGCGACCTTGCAATAGAAAAAGAATAAATGTGTCAAGATCTACATGGCCTGAATTTTACTGTATAAAATGGCCTGCATAATATAATAGAACACCCCTCATATAAAAATGTCCTTTTGGATTTTGACAGTACCAAGCCTTCTGTTCAACAATAACTCCTAAGATTATATAATGTGTTTAAACATTACAGTTGTATTTACAAAATAGCTCTTGATCATTTTTCTCTGTTGGGAAAATAAAAGGGAAGCTAAAGTGAGGATGTGTGTGTGTGCATGTCAGAGAAAGAGAGAGAGAGAGAGAGAGAGAGAAGGAGAAGAAATATTGACTAGTAAAATGAATGAAGTTAGCATACAATATAACAAGAGCCTAAGAAGAACATAGGATATTTTTCGATCTTTAATAGGAATGTTTAAAATTTTGAATACAAAATGTTTTGAATTGAAATTGCTCTGTTTTGGGACAATTGTTTTGCATAGGACACTGGTTGTTTACAGATTTCTGTAAGTATTTTGGTTCATGTCTAAAAGTGCTGTTTGGAACTTACTGGGAACACTTCTGCAATACCTCCAAAAAAGACTTATTTTCAAACTAAGCATTTTGAACTCAAAATGAAGTGTTTTGAGCTTCAGATATTTGCACTTGACACATATTGTATATTCCTCAGAAGCAAAACAACCAAGGTGGAAGACACAGTAACTGTTGGTGTTTTCTCTTAGTGACTTCTGGCCCTAGCAGCTTCTGGAGTTTTTGGTTAAGGTCAAGAGATGTACAGTATTTTATATTTGTGACTTCTGGTCTTCAAATTGCATTTAACAGGAATCTTCTTTGTTTGTTCAGTGGCAGTTGGGCGAACAAGATGCTTAAAATCCTTCTTAAAGACTAAATTAAGAAAAAAGTCAAACTACAAGAAGTGAAGGTTTGCACCCAAAATCACTTTAGTTGAGATAAATACTGATAGATGATGAATAGATAGATCAATGAGAGATGAGAGAGAGAGAGAGAGAGAGAGAGAGAGAGAGAAAGAAACTACAGGATTCAGGAAGCTACATTAAAATGAACAGCAGCACTGCAGTAGGATTGTAAGTCAGATTTTCATCAGCCCTAAAAGTCCAGAACAATGTTATTATTTATGGTTGTGATATTTGAAATCTCAAGAATAAAGAAGGGTTGCAGCCCCCAAGTGACCTTAATGCCAACATGAGTCATGAGCCCACCATGTTTCTTTTTCATCTCTGTGATATCTGTTGTTAGACAATCCAGGAAACAATTCCTCTCCTATGGCGCTGGTTTCACTAGACACATGCTTGTCTTTTTTGGTCCCTCCCCCCAAAATGTCCCATTACAGGTTATCCACCCACAATCCATTTCTGCTTCTCTACAGAACAGGTGTGACTTCACACGGATGTGTAACGGGTGAATGAATCCTGTTGCTTCCTCATTATCCTAGCATCAGATTTGGTTCACCTGATGCATCTACTCGCACCTGTGGCTTGCTCAGTTGGCTGGAAATATGAAACATTGCTATGTTCCCTGCAAAGAGCATATCAAGCTTCTCCACTTCTATATGCTCTTCTTCACATGGTTTCCACAAAAAATTTCCAGTAATTAAATTTCATTATAAATAGTGTATTGACAGAAAGTTAAAGGCTGACTTCAAAAGGAAAGTGAGCCAACAAGGTATGCCATGGCCATGTGGGATTTCTCAAAGAGGTGAATTGCATGCAGTTGGCATGTTGGCCATCCATTTTTGGACCACAGCTGCATCTCCTTTCTTTCTCCTTCTTGTTTCTACCCTATGAATTGTTCATCAATTCTTTAAGATTCGTCAAATCGTCATTGC
>JANHFJ010001761.1:6856-18256 GCA_032468195.1 Cerberus rynchops
CCTTGCTTTGGAAAGCAGCCCCCCCCCCCTTCCTCCCCAGGCAGGCAGCGGTCCAACTGAAATTTGTGTTCTCCTCTGCAGTGTAAAGACGGGAACTGAGTGTCAGACTCCATCCTGTCATGGTCATCTGTTTTTTAGGTCCTTGTGGGTCGCAGTCCGCTCCATCGGATAATAAAGCGGTTGGTCTGTGAAGTGCATGCTTTTTTCTGTTGCTGGAAAAGAGCTAATCATGGCTACCCTGCTTGGAAATGAACTAAGGAAAGGAAGCAGTTGGTCTTTCTTTGCGTTTTGCTGGGGTAAAAACTGTGTGCAGGTATCTCCCTATCCTGAATTTTTTTAAGAAGTATTTTTATCCTACTTTTCTTCAGTTGAGAAAGCTTTGGGTGCTTTTGAATGAACCCTGTGTCTGTGCAGGAAGAGAGCCCTCCCCCCATCATCTCTCAGAAGTTATAGCCTGTCTCATTTGTACTCCAGGGAATTGATGTCCTCCAGATGTGTACTGCTTCAATTCCCATCATCCCCAATCAGCCTAGCCAATCCTGTGCAGCCTGCAGATGATGGTATTTGGTGCCCTACCGAGGGTTCTGAAGTTGGGGAAGGTTTAAATTATAAACTGAAATAAAACCCATCATGTATAAGATTTCAGCCCCATTTCCAACTATTTTTACTTGGAAGGAACCCCACTCTCCTCCTGGCCCCCATGCAGGAGAATTCTTAAAGTTACAGTTACATGATAGCATGAGCCTCAAGGGTAACAAAAAAATTACAGGGGATCCTTGCTGAATTTAGGGATGTGAAGCTTCTTCCTGTTCCTGTTTTGTACACACAACTGATCTGTAGGGCTCTGTTCAGAAAGAAAAAAAAATACTTCTCCCCCTCCCCCATCCCATTAAAAAAATTTGCATTGCTGTTGATTAGTTGCAAAGTTGAGGAATAACTTACCTTTGTCTTCTGTACTGATTACTTTTCACGGATAATGATATTGAAAAAAAGATCTGCTTTACAATCAGCTTAGTTATGACTGAGTATAATTGATGAGACTATTGTATAAGATGGTAACAGTACACTTCTACAAATGTTAATTTGAAAGCAAACTCATTGAGTTTTATTCTATTCTAAATGGGTTTACAATTGTAATTTAAACGAATATGATTGTAACAAGGAACAATGGAAGAGTAGCATAAAATCCACTTTAATTGTCTTGATATTATATGTACTAGAGTTATGGTTGAATGCAAGGATTAAGAGTTAAGTGCCCATGTTTTGACTGCATTTTTGATTTTAGCACAGCAAATTGTGCTTTTGGCATCCTTTTGTATCATTCAAGGGATGGATATTGATTCCCGAGAAAGATAAAATGGGATCCACTGGTTGTGTCCTGGTATACATCTAACCACTTTTTAAATATAACTTCGGTGTTTATCGATATTAAGTAAGACAAAACTCTGTAATGTTGGCATATGTGCTGTCTGTATATGGTCCAGACAACTAATATTTATCTCAGATTAAACTCAGTTGATCCTATATATAATATAATATAATATAATATAATATAATATAATATAATATAATATAATATAATATAATATAATTGGGGTGATTAGCATTAGTAAGCACCACATAGCCCAGAAATTGTTATTCCTATACCTTAAATATGCAAATTGACAGTAAAAAATATCAAATGCTGAAGTTGTCAAATTTAAATTAACTAGAATTAGTAAAAATTCACTTTCTAGCAGAAGAGCGCTGGATGCTACTTTAACATTTATAACAACAAACATCATAGTGGGAACTTTGCTACAATATTTCTTAAGGTGTCATGTTGTGAATATGCCCCAATTTCCTTATGAACAAGTTTTTCTCTTGCATATTCCTTATTTTATGCACCCATGCAGCTCCTGTTTCTCTTTTTTCATTTTCTATTCTTAGTATCCCACTCATCTCTGGCATTTATTGCCTCACATCCTACCAACACCATTAGAACAGAAGTTCAGTTTCCTTTATGCTCTTCATTTCTGCTACTAGAGATGGGCCGTCTCACTTTCTTCCTTGCTTTTCCCCAGTTGAATGGGGGACACATGGAGTATTCCCTTTGCCTTAGACACCACATGCAGTTCAAGTCACATGTTATTGCAGTATAACCTTTATGTGGATGTGCATTTGCACTAATTTTATATATAAAATATGAAACCAGTAATCTATCATCTGTTAGATTACTGCAAAGAATATTTATTTGAAATAGACTGATTAACTGAAAAAAAGTTTAGCACATCACTTCATGTTCTGCTGTCAGTTATGTTTATACCTTATGATCTTCGTATGAAGATGGCTGGAATTTTGTTTTTTATGGCCATAATCCCATCCTCTGACTGAAAAATTCTGTAACTTTAGAAGGGCAGGCCTCTCTTCATGTATTGCTTTGCTTCTTGGGCAACCCTGTTCTATTTTTTTTCTCCCAACTCCAATAACTTTTTTTTGCCTCTTATAGTTTGCTGCAGCACCTGAATACAAAAGTGGTAAAATAAAAATTGGGGATTATGTAAAAAAATAATTTGTGTTAATTTAAATTGGGAATGGTTAACTGCATATTGTAATGATATTTCAAAGTATTGTCCTTGCTTGGCTCTTCCACAGCAGTAATATTCACATTCCAACCAGCATCTCTGCAGACTTGCCCTTATCTCTTTGTTGGTGCTGTAAAACAGGCATGATTCAATTTTTGATTTAGCTCCTGCTCTTTGCAGATTAAATATACCGGCTTCAGGGATAGACCACATGAAGAAAGACAGGCCAGGTTTCAGAATGCATGCCGGGATGGACGATCTGAGATAGTAAGTTTATGCATTTATACTTTTATTTAAGGTACTTGTGTCTTCAATTTGAACTGCTTGGCGACTCAGGACAAACTGCCCAATTTTTAGGAATCTAGTCCATTATGCTAGTTCTGAGCTGTTGGCATTGTTCTTTCTCTCTCCCTATGCCTTTCCTTATCTGCTTGCTGCACAATGTGAGGGAATTCTGATACAGATTAGATAACTAAATCTTATTTGAAATAATACAGAATGTAAACTAATGAAATCCAGATTTATAATTTAAACTGCATACTATACAGTACCAAGTTAATCAACATGTTACCTCTTCTTGGAGTTTTTTGTAATAGTTGTTACATATAAAACAGTTAGTAAAATATCCTTCAATTCACGTAAACTAATAAAAATGGCCATTTGCATTTTTTTCCCTGTGTCATTCATTTATTTAAGCAAGGCATGATGTTACTGTTTATCTGTTTACTCATACTTTAATGGCCTAACTAGGCATTTGAGGTGGTTTAGAAAAGCATGTGCTTAATTGGCACTTTTTAACAGTTAAAAAAACTTGAATCTCTGTCTAGGTTCAATTACAATAGAGTAAAAATCGTAGAAGTAGTCTAAACTAAGTAAAAGTTCATATGCTATCAAAAACATTGATAACTTTCTAGGAGGAAAAACCCTCATCACTAACTATTGCTAGGCAGGAAGGACTGAAAAGGGGCTTTCAAAGAGATAAATTCAAACTGTAATCTGTCTTTATTTACATTAACAGAATATGCAGCTAAATGTGGGTGAGAACAGAATGCTACCATAGCTTCTGTACCTAGTTATTTTTGATATTAAGGGTTTTTTTTCACTTAGAACACTTTTAAGAGTTTGGTTACAGGAAAGATTTCTCAAGGGTAAGGACTATTGGATGCTAAAAAGTACATTATTCAACCATATAATTGGACATAATGTTGACTGTTTGAAAGGACTGCATGGAATTCATTGTTTGATTTTAGTTTCTGCTTCTTAATTGTGGTCTATTATTTAACATGATGTTTAATATTTAGTTACATGGATTTTTTGTATCCATTGTGATCTTCAGGTGTACTTTAAAACAGCAAAGAGGATAACCATATATTTTATGTTGAAGGCTGACATAGATACTTGTAAGTGAAACTCTTGAACATCCTGATAGCATATACCCTATGGAAGTTTTTATCTTTCACAAGAGTCATAATTAATTGGCCTCTTCCTTATCTTATATAACAATAAGGTTACTTTCTGCAGATCATGGATTTACATGCTCTGTACTTGTCCTGAATGTATTAGTTGCATGCTATCTACACTTTAATTATTGTAATAAAGCATGGCATATTATGACAGAGCCTAAAGTTTAAACACTAAATTCTCACTATTATCAAGATCCAAACTTAAAGAAGAGCTGTATGGTTTTTTTAATTAACTCATCCTGTTTCAGCAGAACCTGACAAACTATAGTTAATCTAATTGTAGTTTAGATTTTGAATATAGCTAGAAACTGCTACTATTAAAACAGTATGTTAAGAGCTGGCAAAGATTTCTCATTTGGATCCATAGTTTCCTTTAGTTCCAGAACAAGTGGTGTAACAAGTACGCAGCAATATTCATACATATTCTTAGACTGTACTTTGTTGGCTTCTCTATACTTGTATAAAGTATAGATTTTAAAAAAGTAAGAGGATGATAGACTATGTTCAACTGTTAAAGCAAATAATATACCTAGAATTTTATGATAGTGTAAAAATTAGTCCAATTTTATCAGAATAAAATTTGTTTAATTGTACACATTGTATCATATGAAATATCTAAGAATATTCTCCATTGTCAAGAAAGTTTTACGGTATACTGTTTGAATTCTTTTAATTGAACTGAGTTTGAATGCAAGTAATTTTTCAGTCCTTATTAGCACAAAAAGACAAGTTCCCAACAACTACTTTATTATGTTTATTACTAATAGAAAGGATTGATTTGTTCCTGTGTAAATCACCAGTCACACACTCGAATTTTAAGCCTCTTAAAGTTGTTACAGAGTTCTAAAACAACAACTGTTTTGATAAGATAATCTGGAAGAATGCCATCTGGCTGATGGTTGTTGAATATTTTAATTTATTTTATGGACAAATCTCAAGACCACAAGTGGTTACTTATATTTATTTAGCAGCTCATTCATGTGTTTTTAATGCAAAATTGGTAATAAAGATAGCTTGTTTACGGTAAACCTTGTGTCTAAAAAAATTAACATCAACAAATCTTCTGACAACCTTTATAAGTTGCAAGAAAGTAACATTTGAGTCTCACTTTGCTACTGTACTGCAGACAAATTAGAATGTATTATTTCTGAGGCACTGTTTCACTCATCCCTTTCCTCCATTTTTAACGTAGGTCATAAGGAGATTCATCTTTATTCCACATGTCTTACAAATGTAGTCCTCTGTACACAGTGGGATTCTCTAATCTGTATTTTGATTCTGTCACTATACACCTATAACAAAAGGATAAAGTCAGCCCTAAGTAGGAAATTCAAGTTCCGGAGAGGGGGTGGAATTTCCCATTTCAGGCTTCATCAGCCTAAACCATGAGACTTGCACTGTCTGTGACCCTTTTTCTTCTCCTCCACCAAAAGCCTGTAATATGTACCATATTACATAATGCCAAAAGTTCAAGCTTGGAACTTTAAACTAGCTTTGGACATTATCACTTAATTACCATACAGTTTAAAGCAGTAATACAGTTGGAAGAATTACATGTAGTTTATGAGCTCTAGGAAATACGTTATACACTCCCCAGGGTTTTTTTCTCTCTCTCTCCTCAATACTTGGACCCCCCTGTCATTTCCTACTGTAATTTGGCAAGAGATGTATGAAACCTGCAATGTATTCCCTAAAATAGAATTACCAACTTTTTTTTCCAAGTCCCTCGCAAAACTTTCCACATTCGTGATAATGTTGTCTATTTCATACCCACTGTTTGTTTGTTTCATACCCACTGTTGTCCTGAATCTCCTCCATAAGTTTCCCCACTCTGTTACTTGTAGCCCCTAGCCACCACAAAGTGCTGCCTTTTCCTAATGCAAGGACTTTAGTTAAATCCCCCATCATTTCTATATTCGTCTGAGCATAAACAAACTTCTGTAGTGCACGGCTTAACTACATTCAGCTATTGTCTTTTGCTACAACTAACACAAACTGAATTACTTCTGATTCTTTTCACCCTTGCTCCTACGTTTCCAGAAATTCAAAAATGAAAAATACAATTCAGATTGGAAACAAATCTTTTTTTTAAAAAAACGCAAAAGGGAGGAGATCTGTTTTGATGGTAAATTTAAATGATGTAAAGTTTTGTCTAGCGTTCTGTTTTCTGCATGTGAAATATATTTTGAAAAAAATATGAATGGGATTTCTATTTTTTTTTCTCATCCCCTCTATGACATTAATACCTAAAGAACCCCTTAAGGAAGTATTGACTCTCAAGGGAGGCTACTGATTTGTTGTCTTTTTTCCTGGAATTATATTGATTTAAGATCGATACAACCACCTGACTTTGCTGTTAGAAGAGTTATTCTGGCAAATGGTTTGCTCCCTTACAAAGTCTGTTCTCAAAAAATTGATTCCTAAAGCACCATTATATGCATTTTGAAACTACTGTATTTGTGTTTTCCTTTTTCCTGCATATGGTTTACTTTGATCCTGGCTTTTAGTTTTTGAAGAAATACATACAGCTGTATTTTCATACATATATACAAATTCTTGACTTTGATCGAAAAGGGGTTAATTAATATTTCTGGCAGCATATTTGGAAGTAATGTTTTAATTAAAATGTTACTTTCAATATCTACATTCATTTTCCTTCCTGCTGTTAGAGTTCCTCTAGTCAGCTTGTGCAATATACATTAGTCTTGTGTTCCTCTATTTGTGTGTGTGATGGAAAGAATTTGAAATTGACAGAAGTTTCAGTAAGGAGTGCTCAACCTTCTGCTTGCTATATTGTACAGCTCCTCACATGATTCAAAGTAATGAAGCAGAGGTAAATCTAACTAAAACTGAAAGCGCTTTTTTATAAAATTACCAACAGCAGGAAAATGTACTTTATAAAAACATTTCAGTGCTAAAAAGTCATGCAGAAGTTTCAGACAGAGTACTTTGAATTTTAACGTCTCCAGGAACAATTTATAATGAAAGTATTGATTCCATATAAGTATCTTATTTCTACAGCAACCTGTAGCAAATGTTGTCAAAATGAAATCAGATGTTTGTAACTTAGTACTTAAGAAAAATGATGAGTGCATGTTTTGGACTTTCGAGCACTCTCTGTGCAGTTGAGCTTTAAGACATAAACTGATGTAAAAATAAATAAGTGCTTGCATAATTTATGTAATGCCTTGCTCCCTGATCCTGTTTGTATTGATTTTTCTAAAAGGCTTTTGTGGCCACAGGAACCAATCTGTCTCTCCAGTTTTTTCCGGCCAGCTGGCAGGGGGAGCAGCGGCAAACACCAACTCGAGAATACGTTGACTTTGAAAGAGAGGGAGGCAAGGTAAGGACAAAACGGATAGATGGCAGCCCTCTAGGTCAGTCTTCCAGAGATATTGAAACCCAAACTTTAAAGCATTATGTGGAATGAATGTGCTATGTCCTACACATATCCATTTTTATGGAGACTAGTTGCCTGAAACTTTGCTGTTTTCCAGCAAATTGTCTGTGCTGTCTGAAAAATGTTCTGAAGCCCCACATTACAGTTTCAGTAACAGTTCTGTAGATAAATTTGTATCTATTTATAAATAATATTTTTTTTCTGCTTGTTAGGAGTGTATTAACTCCAGTGGCCTTTAGGTTTTTTTTTTTTTCATTATCAGACCTTGTTTAAAACTCGTGTACAGAATATTATCCTTAAGAACTGCAATGGTTTCCTTTACAACCCTGTGTAATACTCCTTTTGCTGAACAGTGAAATGCACACAGTGTGCAAAGATTTTGCTTGGATGTCAGCAGATAGCAATGATGCATTAGCGTACTTCTGACAGCATTCAAAACGGTCAGATTCCAATGCAGCATTCAAATGATTTCAGTTGATAGTCAGCTTAACATATGGCAGCTCATCTCCATAGACATAGGAAATCCTTGTAGAAATCCTTGTTAGAAAACACAGATCATTACATTTGTTTTTCTTTCAAAAGTAGTGAAAATAATCCCACCCTGAATTTGAAATTCCATGGGTATTTTTAGAACCCCAAAATTGCATTGGTCTAGTTTTGCCTAACATTACTATGTTTTGCCTATCGAAATGCGCTTAGTTTTTTTTACAGTAGATAAAATCTGCACAGAATGTATTTGATTAACTGTATCTAGGGCAAGCTGCTTTCAACCTAACATAGGAACACAATAAATTATTCTTCATTATTGAGTAAAATGTAAGTGTAAGAATAAAATGTAAAAGATAAATTTTCTTATAATTCTCCAGGCGCGTACTTCTTTAATACCTGTATATTGCTTTGTTTCACCAATCCTTTTTTTAAAATCAGAAGAAAACGCTTACTTTTAAGAGTTTCTTAAAAATTAATCTTATTTTTTCTATACATACACTTCTAAAAGGAATTATATTAGAACAAAAAATGCTGTTTTCTTTTGCACAGTGTTCCATCATTTAAGATGACAGCCTTTTCCTTGTACTCTGAAAATGATCCATTCTTATAAATGTGCTTGAATTATTGGAACAACTCCGAATGTTTTGCACACCCTTCCAGTTTAAAAATGTGTTCCTTTTTCCTCAAGCTTCTCATTTTAACTTCACCTCTAGACAAGTACAATTATTGGTCATAAGAAATCTTAAGGGGGGGGCATCCAGTGACATATTTCTCATGATGTTTAATTTGTCACAAATGCACATAATTAAGTGTGCTGGTTTTTCTATGCTGTCCTTCACAGTGCACCAAAACCCCAGTGGAGGCTTGTGTTGCTATTTTCATGCTGCTTTCCATAATTTGGGTCGTTCACTCTCAGGGAACCAAAATATTATAGTGGCAAGTAGAAATTGTGAGCTAATAACAGAAGAACTCTAAAATACAATCACTTCTACTTTCACTTTTTCCTGATATATTCAATTTGGATTGAATTTTTACATGGAAAACCACCCCATAATTTTTTAGATCCAAATTCTTTTTTGGTTGCTGGCAGAGCACAACTAGCAGGCTTTGGTTTGGTGATGGATTACATTTTTAGGATTCTGCAGCTAAACTGTGCATATTATGGATTGTATTTGTGAGAAACCCTTGTGTACTTTCATAAATTACTATGCTCATCTTTGTGATTGTAATTAATACTTTTAAGAACATTTTGTTAAATAAAAGTTTTCTTTAAAAAAAACTAGTCTGCTAAGAGTACCACTTTTGAAATAAACATTTAAACTGGCAATGTTAAAGATTGAAGATAGATTGCTTGTAAACATATGGTAATTAAATTTACAATTGCCCTTTTTCATTTTCAGTGTATTCACTTAATTTGTTGTGGGATTTTTTTTACTTTGTTTTAATCTGAGTAGAAAAGAATAAACTACAAAGAAGCTCTGATTACTATTACTTTTCTTCTATGGTTTGACAAAGTCCTGTATGAAATATTAAGCTATATTATCTTCATAAATATATTGGGACAATCACAGTGTCCTATCTGTTAATTCAGATTTTGTTGTTATTTGTTCAATTATTATTTGCTTTGTGGAAGAAGAAAGCAGCTAAAAATATACATTGCAATATAATTGCCCTTTTGATATTTGTCTCTGGTTTATGTGATTTCCAACTGACATTAAGATATTATTTGAATTAATAGTGGCTATCAGCAGGTTTTATAAAAACAGTATAGTAATTATGGCACTTGTAAACTTATAGAACATTAAATATGTTTCCTGCTGATTCCTTTGTGTTTCTTTCATAGTATATTTCTTTTACTATCTGACAATGTAGTACTCAAAAGTTATCTTACCCAGTATCATATGTGAAGATTTAAAAGGGTGTTCCTTATGGGGGGGGTGTGAGAGATGATTCAGTGAATACAATTTCCCCATTTTTGTGCACTGTGCCCTTAACCATGGCTCAAGCAGCAAGCAAATATTCTAGCATAAAGAACAGTAAAGACTAACTGCTTGCTGCCTGTATACTGTACCATTTAGTTCTGTGCAGCCCGTTTTTTAAAAGTTACACATAGCCTAATGAATGGAATTGTTCATTTTAACAAAAGTGGCACGGTAAAGCACTTTGCGCTTGAATAATTAATCTTGTTCTATGTGTAGAATTTATATATACAACTTTACAATGTTCATCTCGGAATAGAATTCCTTCTCAATTCGAGATTTAGCTTGCAATTGTAGATGCACAATTGATATATCCCAGTACTTAATCATAAAATAATAATGCAGGAAACACTTCAATATCTCTCTATAATGAAACCTTTGATCCAGCAGTTCCTCATCCACTTTTGGTGAAAACAGTTGCAGCGGCTGAACTATTGCATGAGATATTTTAAGTGGTGAAACTTCTAATCACCTAGATGGTGTGAACTGGAGTAGATTCACTTAAAAATTCTGTTGATAAGCACAATACATGAAAATTGCTGCTGGGCCTGCCACAAGCTACCAAAACAAAAAACATGAAATAATTATTTTTCTTCTGACTCATCCTGGCCTGAAGCATTACTTTGTATAATATGATCCAGGCATAGTTTGACTAAGTGTTCAGGTACCAAAGATAACATCAAGACTAACTGATCGGCTTCCTGTGGCAGGCTGTCTCTACTAAAAGGGAAATAGCTGTTGAGAGAAAGGTGACTGGGACAGCAACAGCATTTAAAAATCAATACTTCCTTTTGCTTTTTACCGTTTGTCCTATAAAATTGCCATCTTGTACATAGCTGCTAGTTACATTTGGGGGAAATAACAGCTCTGAGTGAGAGCAGATGCTGTTTATATCACTGGTCTCCAACCTTGATAACTTTACCTAAAAGGTGCTTTTTCAAGAGGCAATTGGATTTTCTGGATTTTTTTTGAGGGCGTTTCATTTCTCATCCAAGAAGCTTCTTCAGCTCTGACTGGATCCCCTTCCATTCCTCACCATCTAGTGAGAGCTGAAGAAGCTTCCTTTGATGAGAATCAAAACATCTTCAAAGAAAAACCAGAAAACCCAGTTGCCTCTTGAAAAAAGCACCTTTGGAACAACCATGACCTGGAGGACTGAGAATCTCCATAGACACTTGACAACTTTACGACTTGTGGACTTCAACTCCCAAAATTCCTCAGCCAGCATATAAGGTTTATATGATTTTTGGTAATACAGGTACTCCTCGACTTACAGCTCATTGCTTAGCAACTGTTCAATGTTACAAGGGGGACTTACAACCTGGATTCAAAGTTGTGATGCTCAAACCTTCCCTCCTTGCAGGCACTTGGTAACATGGCCACATTTACAGTCATTTGTAGCATCCCACATTCACGTGACTGCCTTTTACGATGGTTTTGCTGAAAACTGGCACTTCTGATTTTCAGCAAAACCATCTGTCATGGTTCCGAATATTGATCCCAAT
>JANHFJ010001766.1:8106-22322 GCA_032468195.1 Cerberus rynchops
ATCTTTTAATTCTATGAAATCTAATTTTATTTGCTTGCACTTTCAAAAGGCTTGTGATAAAATCACCAAATATCCTTGAGCAAACTTAGCAGTTATGGAATAATAAGAGAGGTTCTCTTTTGATTAAAACTGGCTAAAGAAAGAAACCAGGAATAAACAGATCTCTCAATAAGTACAATAGTGGAAATGTAAGTAATGAAGGGATGCTTTGGGACCAGCACTTTTTATCTTTTCACACACACACACACACACACACACACACACACACAAAATGATTAAAAAACACTAGTCCCAAAGGATCATTTCATTGTGAAGGGCTGCAAAAGGATATTTCTGACTGGACATGGTATTAAAAAACAAATGTAGTTCTGAAGTATACAATGCCTACCTTTACATATAAAATGATAACATCAGGCATAGTTGTGACCAATTAGAAAAGGAATTTAATTGGCTGACCTGCAAAGGTGTTTTTTTTTTCCTTACTGGGCTGTACAATAAAACCTAGAATAACAAACACAGTACAGTTCTATATGTTTTATTCAGAAATGCAATATTCAACTTTGTGGAATGTTTGGGCTAATCACTGCAATCTAAATGTATCAAAGACAACTGAATTTATTTTTTGAATAAACTGTTACATAATTGACCAGCAGAGCGCCATATCTGTCTGTATCTTCTGATTCATACTAATTGTCCCCAAGTTAATGTATTTGACTTTTGGCTGGAGGCGATACTGACTGCCTCTGAGCACCCACAGAGTGCCATCTCTTGTTATACATTTGTAGTAATCTGAAGTCAGAGCCAAGCGGACCTAGTTTTAGGTTACCCTTGTACTCTCTATGCAAATTAAGCACTACAGAAATCTCTGCATTGAATTGTGAATTTTCCAGATGTTTTCAAAGTAAGAAATGCATTTTGTTTTCCTACATGAAGAAAGTATGGCAAAGCAAAAGAAATATTCCATACAGCAATTTCCTAAGGACTATGTGTTGGCAGAATATAGATGTGTGAGAAGGGACAAGTAATCTGAATTAGGAATATAGGCAATAATATGGCTCTTTGTCACTCAGTATAACTGCCCATTCAAAAATACTCAGTTATCTTTAGTGGAGGTTATCCTTCAACAGATGAAAAGAGCAGTGTTTTAAAATATGTGCATTATGCAGCTCCTAAGCCACAAAGACTATAATAAACTGCTGGCTGAGGAGAGCTTTAATAATAATATATTTCTGAGATACACAGAAAAAATTTAAGGCAGGAAAAGAGAAATGGCTATTGATACACTATTCTACTTATTAACCTGCCTGGTGTATTTTGAATAAAATAAACCTTCTAGGCAATTTCTAGGCACTGCACAATTCAATCTTATTGCAGCTACCAAGATATGGAAACAAGAATAGCTATCATAGAGCCACTTTAGATTCATGCACCATCTGAGGGTTGAATTTTTTCCTGAAATTCAAGTTCCTTAAGTGATTTTTCAGTAATGCTCCTGTTGGGGAGATTTGATCTAATCCAGGAGCAGATAATGCAATTCCATGGGTACCAATCTGGCTACAGCTATTCTTATTGATGCCCAGTTACATCTGCTTTGTTGATACTGTACACATTTTAATTTAAAAAATGGAAATGCTGAAAAGCCCTAGCTACAAGGACATCGTTACATTTATAGAGGAATTATATATGCTTTGTCAGAAGAAGTCCATCTAGTCTGAAAAAAAAGACAAAGCTAAATTGAGTGGTAGGAGGATTCCAGGAAGATGGAGGAAGCATCTTCACTATTTTGTCTTAGCGTGCTTTGTGATTGCTAGTTGAGGTAAAATTTGGGAGAATGTCCACAGCATACTGTCTAAAATTGCAAAAATAGTTAATTACTCCAGAAAACTGCCCATTTTCTAATTTATCTTTCCTTTTACTGTTGTTTTTAGTATCTGTAAGTGCCATGAGACATTCTTATGCATTCTTTCTATCTGCCTTCTATGCATCCACTCTTAATGAGTTAAATTACAGGAGAGAAAAAATTGCTTAATAAAATAACAAGATTCTAATTCTAACCTGACTATAGGCTTCATATAATCAGTTCAAATTGCAATTAAGCACCCATGATTTTAATATGCAGGCATTAAAGTTTATAGTATCTTTTGTTGGTTCAGAAATTATAAATTGATGTAATTACCTTTAGCTTATAATGCCCCCTACTGGAACTTGCTTACTTTGTTAATTTGAGACATTAAAACAATCTTGATCTATTCCGTACACATTTAATAGTCCCATCGGTGAGACTTAACATCATAATATATTTAAAATACATTTACACTGATATAGTACCCTGCTGAATTTTCATTATTCATTTTTACAGCACAAACGTTATTTCTACTTTCAGTAGAAACTAATATTCTTAATTATATGACCTGTTAAATTTAGAGATAAAATTCAATGCCAAACATTATTAGCTTGGTTTTGGCATGTGTTATATAAATCTAGCAATTGTGATTTATTCAATAAAGCACAGTTAATCAAACTTTAAGAATTTGGAATCCAACTTTAGATCCAAAAATAAGATCCATTGGCTACACTGTAATGCAGTTTGTGCTGTAAGACTGTAACATACTATACTTTCAAAAAATTGCACTTGATTATTTTAAACCTTTTTTCTCTATCTATTCATCTATCCTTGTTTATCCCTTAAGTTTATTTATCTGGGTTGATGCAGTTTTGGGAATTTGAAACTCTTGTTATTTTGGTTGGTCCTAATAAAGGTATTGGCTAACTATGTTTCTTCAAATGCAATCGAAAGCATTCACAAAGGAAATTATACATTAGTAGTAGAGCATCATTGCTATTTATTTTGGATAGGCTGTATTTATCCTGGATAGGATATCTTAGATTGCTAAGAGTGTTTTTCCCTTTTTTTAAAAAAAAAAAATCTGCTCTGGAGAATTGAGGAATTCTCTTGGACTCATTTGGATTACCAAGGAATGTTGCAAGCAGGAAGGAGAAGGGAAATCAGATTATAGCCATATATATGATTGTTTCAGTCTTCTGCATAGCAGGTCTGTAAAAATGATATCTTTTAAATACTAGTTAACTTTGTTTCTATATCTGCCAGTGTCTTGTTTGTTATTCAATGACCTCACCACTAAATTTCAAATATTTCTGTTTCACTATTCAATGTTTTTTGAGAAGCAGGGCAAAGTTTTTGAGATCTGGGAGCTGTTGTATCTTGCTTTCTTGTCCTTCATTTAACTAATATGGTAGGTTTCCAGAGTAGATATGGAAGTTCCATTTCTGTATACTCAAGCAACATCTCCACACTAGGAAATCTTGTGTCATTCCTACTTACTTGTACCAGTTTATTGCTACAATAGTTGGGCAATTGACCAACTGATAAATAGACCTGACAAATATACTTTTAAATTTTCTATACAGCCCAAGACTTTTCAACTATTAGCACCTGCACTACAGGGGGAAAAAACCCCACCTTTTATAAATATATATTTTCCTAATGTCTCAGCCAGGTTAAGATTTAGCATAGTTTTCAATATCCCAATAATTTTAAGATAAACTAGCCAGAGTATAATTAACAGCTAATCCATGTGCCATCGATTTTTGGTCCATTGCTCCTATACATCCAATGACTAGGGATTATGGGACTTGTAATCCAAAACATTTGCAAAAATCAAGTTATTAGTGTTAAGGTTTCTTCCTATTCAGACCTAACAGCTTCCATACCAGGTCAGGACTTCCACTCCATCTTCCCAAGACAGCTATTTACATCTAGGTATCATCAGCATGTTGATGTAACCTCACCTTGTGCTAATGGATGAAGATGCTAAGATTGGATATTTCCGACTTAAATCATTAACCTTGTAACCAGTTATTGAACTCAAATAACCGATTCATAATGTTGTAGAAATTAAATAGAGAAGAATTTCACTAAAATATGTAACATTGTAAATTATTTACCAATGCCCTAGTAAGTCATAGCAATCACAGAATGATAATTATTGTCTTTTGTCCACAGAGAGCCGTTTGAATAGGCATGTTTAATGAAAAAGAGATCTGTTAATATAAAAGTGACTAAATAGGTCTCCTTTGTAGCAATATTTCCTATACCTTACTTGAGTCAGTAGCTTCCCTATTTTCAAACTTGGTTGCCTGTTCATCCCCCATTAGCAAATTGTGATGAGTGGTACTTGACTTTATTATACACACATGTCCAACCTACTTCAGTCCTTTTAATAGCATGGAAGTTCCACAACTTCTTCTGCTCTCATCTTTTCATCTTAACTCCCAGAAATACTAATTGCCAGTCCTTCACTGTTTATAAAGCTACTTTAAAAACAGCAACACTAACAATATTGAATTTTGGAAGAAAATAAACTCTTGACTGCCATAAAAGTACATTATGAATGGGAATCAGTATCATATGAACTGGGAACTCTTCACTTCTTTGCAGGTTTCTCATAACCTGCTACAGAATGTCAGCAGTATAAGAAAATCTACAGAAAGAGAGAGTTGTGGCTTTTCCTGTCTAGAAGCAAAATCATTTCCACAAAAACAAGCAATTGGATTTTTCATCACCGAAGAATTCCAGATGTCCAAAATGCAAATCTACTGTTTGTGAAAAATAAAATTCCTCAAAAAAACACAGTACACAGAATAATTAAAAGTACACTTCTGAACTGGCAATGAAAGATGAAAAATGTAGAGCTGACTCATGTAAATTAAGTATTAAATAGATATTTAAGATAAGGAAATAAGTGGTAAAGAGTGTTAATGCTTTTATTAATCACACGTCTCCAAAAATTTATGAAAAATGAATTGTTGGGGAACTCTCATTTCTTCTGAAATCTGAACTTCTTTGTGTCATTCTGCTTGAATAGTTTTCAGAGGAAGGAGGGGGGAAAAGATGAATGGGAGATAAAATATGGGCTGTTGGCCAAGCATGTAGGCATTCACGAATGCCTCATGAAATCGTTGTAAATGCTGTGAACATTAAAAGTGGAAGCAGACAGCATAATTAATCTGGAATTTCTGGCACCATACAGTATCTGACATTGATAATAACTGATGGTCAGCTGAATAGAATTATTTACAATTAATCTGACTCAGCATTTTGTTTTGTTACATTTTTGGATGACCTTGGTTCAGTCTCTTTTTTTTATAATTAGTTTACAAGATTAGTATGAGAATAAAATGGGAAGTACCCCAACTGAATTATTTGGATCAAGAACAGTATCAAAATATAATAAATACTTTTTCTATAGTTATAATAAAACCATTCAAAAATAGCTATGTTAAAAGGGCCTTCACAAAAAATGAAATGGTTTTGCAGATCATATTATTTTCTTGCTTAAATTTCTTTGAAAATATAAAAGGGGTTGCCACTATTTTCTTCAAATATGACTTTGGAGTTTCTTGTTTCTGGTAGACTGGTTTCCCTCATGTCCCTTCTTGTTATAGACTGCCTAACATCAACTTTATTCTTTCACCATTAGCAGGAACCTATAGCACTGACAGTGTCCTTTTCAGGTTCCTGAAGGCACTAAGCCACTGCACTATGTCAAGGTCAGGTATCAGGGAAAGGTGGGCATGGAAAGAGTGAAAAATCTAAGGATACACTTTGAATCATAGCTTTAAATATGGTGACTGAGAATACCAAGGACTACAATGAGAACCAATCCATCAACATGGAACAAAAATAATTGAAGGTGGGCTGATATAGTGAATGTTGGCCCACAATGAACCATCACTAAGTGTTGAGATCAACTTAATAGCATTCTAATATATCACAGGATTCCATTCATGGGCATAAACTAATCTAAACTGCATTAGATTGGTAATTTTTTGATATCGCTTTGATATCAGAAAGTAGTTAAGATTTATCTATACACTCTATGTCTCCACTACAATCTAACCAACAAAAACATTTATTTTTTAAATTAAATTCTATTATTTACATAAGAAAAAAAAGTTAAATCCTCACCGTGACATACCTATACCCTTCAATCTGAGCATTAATTTCTCCATTTCTGCACATTCAAGGATTTTGTCTACAACCATCCCCCTTGTTGGGCCATATTCTTGTTTCCATTGTTGGGCATAAGTAATCCTAGCCACTGTTATGTAATTATGTATTGGAGGTGCTTCTTGATTTTGGGGTCTACCATGCCTAATAAAAATACTTCCGGATTTAGTTCCAATGTCATACCCGTAATTTCGTTTATCCAATTTCTTATCTGGAACCTGCCAATTACATTAATAACCCAAGGATTCATTAGAGTGAATCATGTAAAGTGAACATGAAAACTCCCTTTTACCCACAAATTTACTAATCGAATGCACAGCTCGTTAATGTATGAGGTACCTCAGGGTGGGGAAGGCCATGGGCTGGGAGGTGGGGGCTAGTGATGGAAGAGAGGCTACCCAAGGATTCTTCCAACCCATTGATACCTCATGCTTCCCACAATTGCTTCCCCCCATCCTATACTGGGTTTGACTTGTGAAGATCAAGCAAGCTGTCTTATTTTTGCTATGGTGTCCCCTCCCAGGCTCCATTTTTGGTAGCAAGTGTTTTTTGCAAAGATGGTCGGAGCTTAGAAGGGCACAATCTCCTTCTAGGCTTCAGCAAGCCTTTGCAAAAAGTGCTTGCTGGCAAGAATGGAGCCTGTGAGAGGCCGGCATGTCTCTTCCGGGCTGTTTTTGACAGCAAAGGCTTTTTATAAAGATGATTGTAGCCTAGAGGGAGATCATAACCTGAGCAGGGCGCAGTCATCCCCCTCTCCCTCTGCTCTCACCACTCCATTTTTTAAATGTTGGGAGAAGGTAAAGAAACTGGTAGAGAGGAGACAGCTTGCTAGATCTTCGCAAAGTAAGTCTCCAGACCCTGAGAAGACCCAGTTGTATGAAGGCGCGGGGGGGAGAATAGGCAGGGCAAACGTTGCAGTGCCTCTGTGGTTGTTCGTAAGGGTGAATGACTGTCAAGGTGCTGCAACATACGTAACTTCAGGACTGTGTCGTAAATACTTGGGTATGTATGTACACACAGATGCTATATTGTAACTTTGAACGGTTGCTAAGAACTGTCATAACTTGAGGATTACCTATAGTACTTTTTGCAATATAGAGGTAATTAATCTAAGAATCACAAACTATTGTTAATATTTTAAAATGTAAGCCTCAATGTGAAAGTTTGGAGAAGCAGAAAATTTTTGAGTTATCCTGTTAAAACTGAATTATGTTCTTGAAATATTGACTGTCATCTGAAAACACTTACTCCTAATGTCCCCATTGTTTAACAGTTTCCAAGTCCATTATTGCCTTCGTCTTTAACTCAAAAAAGTACAATCACTTGTAAAAACATTCCTTTATTGTTTACATAACATCCATGATCAGCTGTAACTGTTCAACCAAATAACACAGGAGCATCAATATACAGACACATAACAGTTATATTTACAAAAATAACTGTACAGGTTAATTTATTATTTACAACATCTCACAACAGATGTTGACAGACCTAGTCCATATTATCTCCTTTAAAGAAGACAAGAAAAGCTATCTAGCTTTTAGGGGATCAAAGAAATGATGCTGTAAGGCTTCATCTAAAGTTATTCTGTTGGCTGGATCATATTCTAACATCTTGCGGATGAGATCAAAAAGATTCTCATGGTCTTTATCATGACAATGCATAAATTCCTAGGGAAGAGAGAGAAAAACTGACTTTAAAAAATTATCTTAGAACATCAGAATTAAATGGGAAAAGAATCCCCCCCTTACCTTTAGTGGTTTGCATCGTCTCCTAACATAACGGCCCGCAGAGCTTTGTTCATCCCAGTCCAGTTGGTTATGATGAAAGTAACATTTCCTATATATAAAAAGGCTAACTATAACTTGCCAATCTCAATTTTTGGGCTATTAGTATGACTGTGCAGTTTACAAATAGAATTTATTATTCATTCATAATACATAAATGCTTCATTCTCTTTCAATATTTACAATATCAATACAATCCTATGTAAAATACCATATTAAATTCAATTGAAACTTATACCCCAAGTATATATAAATATCTATTTCAACTTCAGCCTTGCATGTAAGGCAGTAAAAGATGAGCAGCTATTCCTATGTGTTACAAAAGATGTACAAATCTATTAAAATTTGAAATGCATTATTTTGACCACACTGAAGTTTTTCAAGTTTCTTCAAAATAGTTTTTAGCTCAAAAACCACTGCTTTGAATTTAAAGGACTTTCTGAAGTGGCTGAAACAATGAAGTATGAACTTTGAATAATGCGTTTCAAACTCAGCTCTTTTCAAACTCAAAATATTTCAAAAACCTGCATTTTCTCCCTTAAGCTCTCCTGTACTCTTCCTTTTCTCAAGCTCCTTTCAGGGATATCTTTCCTTCATCTTTCTTCCTGATGCTTGTTTTTAGGGTTGCATGTAGGCTTCAGCTACTTTTCTCAACTACTATAAATTTCTCCATTTAAAAAAAATGTTGTCACTGATGCTACCCCTACAGTGCACTTTAATTCACAGCTAGTTATTTTGGCACCCAACACCTAGAATCATTGCTGTGTATTTTAACTGGGAAATAAAAGCTCCCAAGATCAGTTTATTTATTTGTTAAATTCATTTGCCACCTATCTTGCTGTGGGGGTTAGTGTCAACAGCAGTTGAGAGTTATTCTTTTCTAAGTGTGTAGTCTTAACATTGGAAAGGAAAGGAAACTTTGCCCTGCCCAAGGACATTTCTAACAATACATTTTAGTATATGATAAAAAGAACAGATTAAGAATTCTAATTTCCAGGGGCAGCTTTCTTCAATTTGTTTGGCTGCAACTCACAAATCTTGACTTGGGATGGTTTAGGAAAAACATTTTTTTGGCTGCTCTTGCAATCTATCTTTATTTGGAGCAACAAGTCAGGGATAGGATGTGGCAATAAAGCATTCATTCCTACTTAGTTTTTTTTGCTCATGCAAAGGGAAAATGAAACCCAGGAAAATGGGTTGTATCCACAAACATGCAGTTTATTTGCATCAAACCAGACAAAGAATCAGGGTTTATGATCCTATGCAAATATTACCAGCATCATATATTTTATCTCTCCCCCACCCACCCCCAAAAGTTTGCTTTGAATTTTTTTTGTAAAGGACAAAAAAACAAAAAAGTGGTCACAATTTAAAATAAGCATACCGTGATTTTTTAATCATGTGCACTGGTAAAGGCCCAAGTATCCTCTCCATCATTGCCAGATGTTCCTTGCTGTCATGTGTCTGCAAAAAACAAAAGCAGCACAAAGAAATTAAGCCTATACCAAAATGTAAACATTACAAATCAGAATATCCTTTGCCTATATCAGCAGGTTTCCACAGAAAAAGGATAACTGTTTAATCTCTAGGGTTCTGGAACTTGGAACCATGCAAAAACCTGGAATGCAGTGTTCCTCAACTGTATTGAATAAATTCCCTGTTTAGAGACTATTTAAAGATATAACGGCTCTGACAGAATCATTACAATAATGTAATGATTACATTATTGAAATTCAGGTGTTTCAGACTATCGCAATGACCTGTGACCACTACTTGCATGCTTCACAGTCCACTTGCAACAAGAGGTGACAATGAAGAAGACATTACTTACCAATGGACTCATGGGTACCAAGTATGGTTGTTAAGCAATTATTATCTGTATTCAATGTGCACTCTTTTTTAATGGTGCACATAACATTTTACATTGGATCAGTTCTGAATTTGAAATGATTGTTTGGTTTTAGTAACAGATTGTTCTGAATTCATTGTAAATGTTCCAACAGTCTTTTGACCATGCCAGAAATACTCAAAAAATTGGTTACTTCCAGAATAGTAACCACAGCACTGAAGCATTTAGGTAAGGCTGGAACAATTCAGCCATAATGTGTTGTGTTATGTTAAGTTAGCAATTTTTGCCTCTAAATATGATTTATTAATTAAATATATATGCCACCCATCTCATGTAGATGATATAAAGTCCCGATAAATAATCTACCCACATTCCATAAGATTCCACATCAAAGGATTAATAAAGCCAAGTAGATTTAATGTTCCATTTAACTCTAGAATTATAACTAAAAAGTTTATATGCATACCTGGAAGACAGTGAAACCAAGATAATATTCAATCAAAATGCAGCCTATACTCCAGACATCACAGGGCTGAGACCAACCTAGTGCTGTAACACAATTCACAACATTTTGATTATTTCATGATACCCAGGTTGAAAATCATGAATAAATAATGCTTACCTGACTTCTTAAGTCTCTTCAACATTATTTATAAAAACAGGGAAGGATAGGGGGGAACAGTAACACCATGCATATTATAAATTTATGTATGAAAAGGATTCTTAAATTATTTACAGAAGATTAAACTAATAAATTAGGTTTGAAAATTTTTACTAACCAAGTATAACTTCAGGTGCTCTATAATGACGTGTAGAGACTAAAGTGCTGTGATGTTCATTATCATATGTTGCACTACCAAAGTCTACAACTTTAATATCTGTATTTTTCAGGGTGCGTTCATCTCGCCTCTGTAACAGTTTTAAAAACCCCCCATTATTTTAGTTGTATTTCTTGAATCTCTTATAATTGAAATATATTGTGATCCAAGTAATAAACTTCTTAAAGAACTCCAGTGCTTCAGGCAATGATTTTACTGATTGTGGTCTTACTAAATATTTTACACAGGAATTTCTCACTTAAAAATAATGTTATGACAGTTGAATACATTGTACAGAATAAAGAAATGCATAGGAACAACCTAGAGAGAAATATGTTTTAACACTTACCATTTTACAATTGTACTTTACTATATAATCAGACTCTACAAATAAAATATTTTCAGGCTTTAGATCTGTATGAGTCAACTTATTGTGATGCAAGACTGGAAAAAGAAAAAGAAGTAGGAACTCAATACTTAAATTCCTGTATAGCATTTTAGATATAAATAATTCTTTAATTATTAAATATACTTACAGTTTATGGACTGACAAATCTGAAAAGCCATCTTCCTAATCAGTTCAATAGAAAATGGCAAAAAACTATTTTCTTTAATAAATTCATAAGTACTGAGTCCCAGCAGTTCAAATACAATGCAGACATGACCATGATGTTCAAACCATTCCAACATCTGTACACAACGACTAGGGAATAAAAACATCATCAAAACAAGTGATTAATAAAACAGTAAATTATTTATTTTTTAAAACACAGTATTAATGTTTCAGTTTATACTTACAATGTACTACTAGGATCCAAGGTATTTAAATGTTCCAATACTTGTATTTCTGAACGAGCTGCTTCTCGATATCTACCAACACTTTTTACAATTTTTATAGCTACATGCATCTTTCTCCTAAGAAATAAAATAAAACAAAATACTTCAATTTAAGTACAGCCTTTTTCAAGGATAAAAGAAAAATTCCTCTGTAACCTTTATTATCTGATACTTGGTAACTGATAGATGGGATCTGATAGATCTGAATCTAGTCCCGGTTCAGAAATATTAAAATATTGTGCAACACTTAGCAATAGTATAACTTTAGAACATTCTTTTCTCTTGTATGTAAATATTTGAAACCTTTTTGAATATTACAATCTGGTCATTTTGTACATATCACCATCAAATCCCACCAAAATAATATAAGAATGATTACATACTGATCAAGATGTTGCACCACCAAGTCAAGGGTTGGCAGGAGAGAAAATTTATAAAATTTAATTGTCAGCATTATTTCCCATAATGAACCGGAGAGTCTCTTAAAGCATTTGAGCAGTATTTTATGGAGGTTCAGGCAAAGGAAAAATGTTAACATTGTCTTCATATCTTCCAACCATGAGACAATATCATATTTTTATCTTAAAAGAAATCTAGTAATTTTCTCTTCAAAAATAGGATATGCCAGGAAAGAAAGTGGCAACTTGGAAGTTATTATTTTTAATATCCCCTTCAACAATCAGAACAATCAATTCAAAACAATAAAAACAAAATATGAAACACTACTAAATATAAATCTTTACACAACAAAATAAATACCTTACAATCACCAAACATTAAGACCATAAACATATAATCCAATATTCTATTAAAATAATCAGTAAAAGGATTCAATGAAGGTAAGTTTGGCTTCATTGGCTGCTGTTTAATAATAGCAAATAAAAAATAAAGAATCCATAAGCTTGAAAATGCAAAGCTCAACATTTAAAGTTGAATTCAGCATAAATTATCAGAAGCTCCAGTTTTCAGGAAAAGAATATATCTCTTTTTTCTGTTGAGGACTTCACTACTTCAACAGCAATTTCATTGAGGCTACACAGCAAGCACACTAGAAAGAAACAGCGGCTGGAGCAGTGCCATTCTCTTTCCAATGCCCTTACTTCTCCCAGCAGCCAGCTGCAAGAAAGGAATGTCTGAAAATAGGATAGAACTTCAAGTCCCATAGCCTAGACTGCAAGACATTTGTTAAGGCCCCTTAATAAATACTTGACCTCTTGTCTTGTTTGCCTTATGCTTTTTTTAAATTTAATTTGTTATTATGTACTAGTGTTCTTTGTTGCATGTATCAACATAATAGTAAAGAAAATGAGTTTAAATAATATATTAAAAAGCCCAAAGATTACAAATGATTAAGATTGAAGTTTTAATAACAGTTAAGACTACATGTAGCTTGGGGTTGGCATGTTGCATTGTTAAGACTTTTCTAAGGTATGGTTTGAACTGCAAAAAATTTGTTATCATGCTAGGTTTACACCCTCAATATATAAGATGCAGAAAAATTGAAATTATTATAGTTGGCTACCATATAATTATTTTTGAACTATTTTTCTGAAGCTATTTTTGAACTATTTTTCTGAAGCTTGCTTAAATTAATAGCATGTGCAGAAGGATTTCTACCATCATATAAACACATTTCAGTTGGTAATAACAGGATACATACATGTGATGATCAATGCATTCTACAACTTTCCCAAAAGCGCCTTCTCCTAAAGTAGCAATAACTTCATCTAAAATAAAATAAAATAAATCCCAGCTATTATTAAACTGGTTGAATAAAGCTGAATAATAGTATTAAGTCTATCATTATCACATTTACTGTCTGCTTCAGAATGTGTTATTTTTATGGGATACTTGTCACAAAATAGTTATCTTGCTATCAATCTAACTTTAAGATTTATTTACAGTTGTGGTTGTCTAAACAGTAATATTTAAGAATACAGAAAAGAAAAGAAATAAAATACAAAGACAAAACAAAAGATAAAAGAGAGTAATGAAGCTTTCTTAACCCCGCCCCCACTTCTCATCTAACATACTATTCTAAAAAGATGTTTTGCTGACATTTTTTTTAAAAGTGTTGAAAAATATTCTATACATCTTGCTCTTAGTACGTCTCCACTTTGACAGATCAGGTGACCCTCCTCATCATCCTCTACACTCCTGGATCTTTTCCTTCGGTGGCTCTTCTGGAAACGGCACCAAGATCATCCAGCCAATCAATATATCAGAGTGAATTCAGGGTAGATTACGCAATTCATTCAGCGGGGATATTCAGGCATTCAGTTACGCACCAGGCCACGAACAGTTGGCAGGAGCAATTTCAAATTCAGTCCCCAGAAATTCACAGGGCACAGTTTATGTTACAGAAGAAAAACATGGCAAGGAACAGATTTTCAGATAAATACTTAAAGTTGCAAGACAACAGAAACACAACACAATTTTGTATCATAAATTTTACATTACCAGAAGACTGAAACTAAGATTATAATCTAAATTACTTCTGCTAGTCTAAAATAATTTTTTGTCATTTTTATCTTTATAAAACAGGTCTGGTCTTCTTGAAATTTTTTAAAACTGTAATTCAATTAATATTTAGCAACAATTATTCATGCAACTACTTATATTCCATAATTAGACCAGCTAAAGAGAAAAATATTAGTAAAATTCAGTCTAATAGTCTGGTGATATACATCTGTAAGAACAAAGTCTTGCATCTAAACATTTTTAAATTTGAATGTATACAATAAAAGTACTTTTATTGTACTTTTGTTAAATATTGTAAATTTGTAAAATATTCAGACCTTGCTAACTGTTGAAATGATTTACAGTGGGGAAAAAAAGTATTTAGTCAGCCACCAATTGTGCAAGTTCTCCCACTTAAAAAGATGAGAGAGGCC
>JANHFJ010001766.1:106821-117121 GCA_032468195.1 Cerberus rynchops
CCATTTTTATTAGTCTGGCGACCTTTATCCCAAATAAGTATTAAAGTTCTAAACTACATTCTCTGAGTTTGATATTTATATATCGCTATTAAAAAAGACTCAGCTGTGAGAAGGCATCAGTATGATGCTATTATAAATACACATATTAAATTTAAAACATAACTGTAACTGTATTGGTTCAAAAGTCTCCTTGATATTTTATTGTTCAGTAACTAATGCCATGTATGAATCACACCCAAAGTGAATCCATTTGTCACCACCCAAGCACCATCTGTTCCTAGGAACAAATGTCATTTTAACGACAGCAGTTGTCATAATCTCCACACTTACAATCATCTAAAATTACTGTAATATATGCATTCTTTTTAGCATGTGTACATTAGAAATTCTGCATGTGATGTTGGATATCTGATCCAATCTTTCTCTAAAGTCACTAGACTTTGCTATTGTTTTAATCATAGGATATTATCACATTGTGTGCAAATTTACAAACTCTTCCATTAATACAGTACGGGAAATACTTTGCATATTTTTAAAAGAGGGATCAAGGCATTTGTTAACTACTACATTTAAAACTTTTTGCCCATATACATTCACATAGTTTACACCTTTATCTTTGTAAAGCTATATGCATGCATGGAAATGAACACATATCGTATACTACTTGATGTTTTAAAAGCAAGGACAAATGTTCATAGAAATGAGCCATGATATGTGAAAGAAAAAAAAAGGTAATCTCTTTGCCTAGAATTCACACTAGACTTTTTGGAAATCCTTCAATATTTTTGAACAGATCAGAAATTCTTCCGATGCACACTCTTATCATTCTATAGCCCATCGGCAACAAAAACAAGGAGAAGCTGATCTGACTGCAAAAGCTGCTGCCACATTTCATAAATCTATTTTTATTTTATTTTTTTATTATTATGGGTAGTTCCCAGAAGAAAGATTCATATGGGAATGCATATACCATGTGTTTCAAAAGAAAGGCCATCTTAAAAAGGACTGAAACATAGCATATATGACAGGGGTCGGGAACCTTGGCTCTTTAATGACTCATGGACTTCAACTCCCAGAATTCCTGATATATGAAGTATAAGAAGTGATAGGCTTTGTGCTGATATGAGCAAACTTTGTCATCAGTGGATGAAAGCAAAAAAAAAAAAAATAACATCAGACCAACAATCAACATATTTTACCTTGAGCCTGTTTGGAGGTCCTAGCAGGGGAGCGCATCTATCGTATACCCTTGACTGAAGATCAGTACACTCCTTCTATCTGGGATGGTCGTCCACTTCCACTGAGCGCGCAGCTTTGGGATGGACGCACATGGAACAATGAGGGAAGAAAGGGATACCCGTCTAGCTAGCCAGATCAACTGAGTCAATCCTGGCAATAATGGGGTGTCAAATGTCGCAGCCAGATCACCCTCACATCCAACATATTTTACCAATAGCAGTGTACTAATCAAGGAACTGCCAAACAAGCCAACAATAAACAGCCCATGCAAAGAATCCCTAAGATTACCCCCACCAATCCTGACTAAACCACTAGAATATAAACTGATATAGAATATAGATTATAAACTGAGATAAAACCCCAGTACCTAACTAGCACTGCTGATGTTGGTTTGGGTAATGAAACATCTAGAAGAAAATAACCAAACTCAGAGAGCACCAAGAACCTCTCACAACAAGATGAAAAATAGCCAACTACTCTTTACCATAGTCTTCTCAGATATGGTGCAAACAAGCTAAAGTAGATAATCTCAAAATTGTTATATTGTGTAAAAAGAATGCTTCTAGAAAGAGAATTAGTTTGGCACCATTTCCATCAAGCAAAGTAAAAAGGTATAATGTATAAACCTGTTGAATTTCCACAGTTCAACAGCAGTAAATATTCTTGTACCCTAAACCAGGACAATTGATGTAGTTCTGAGCAAAGCTGTACTTTTGTGGAACTATGAAGACAGTGAATAAATAGATATTTCCAGGCAGTGCTGAAAGCAGCAAAGTTCATGAGAAGAACAGACTGTTTAGACAGTCAATAAGGTCATTTTTTAAAAGAAGACATTCTGTTTCTGTATGGAGAATCTTGTACATTATTGGTATAACTTGTTAATGAGTTTATCTAAACTATCACACAGATAAAAAACAGGTACAAGCATGATGCTAGAAACAAATTCAGACCCGGAGAACAATTTTCTTAATTGCTAAATTTAACATTTTCACACATAAATTCACATGAAAGATTCTCAATCTGGATGCATGCTTCAAGTCAAATATTTCCCATTTGTCCATATCATACCTGACAGCTAGATAGCATCACTGCAAAGTTCAGCTGTTGTCCAACCAGTACACTCAAAATTGAGTTAGAAGGATAAGAACAGCCCAGCAGAGGTTGTACATGAGATCTCACCAAGCCTGGAGGAACCTATCTTGAACAAAAACCAAGACAACTTCTATAAGGGGAAAGAAATAGGTGTAAGCGCTATATGACATGTCAGAATTCCCAAGATCAGCAGATGCTGATTTTATAATGGAGAGAGAGCAATTAGTAATGGAGAGAATCCAGTTCTAGTTCTCAAGATGTGGTAAATCTATATGTGTATCATTTCAAAGTTGTAATGGAAGTGCACAATTAATGTTTTTCCACATAAAATAACATATAAAGCAACGTGGAACATGAAAGCAAAATTTTAAGATAGATATCTTATTTTGTATGTTTTTCCCCAATTTTCTACTATTTTGTAGGAAGCAACAGTCAATAATGTCAAGGATATAGATTTAAGGGCTGAACAGTTAGAAATGCTGAGGTAATTTTGACAGGAAACTGATGCAACAGTGACAGGAAGTTAATATCACTGACAGGGCTGATGCAAAAGGAGAATGACTCAGCATTAGGTGGGTTTTTTTCCCTTTAAGAAGGAGGGTACAGAAAACTCCCCTTTAAGGGACAGTTATATAAGGAAGCTAGAAGAGGACGTTCCTCCCTGCCTTGCATTCATGCTTACTTGCTGTTTGTTCCTTGTTTGAGTGTGACCAGTTTACAGAGCAGAAATTCTCCATGACTTACTAAGGTATTTGTTGCCACATGTATTGTATATATTATTGTAGATAAACTACTATATATAGTAAAAGACTCTGTGTGCTGTATCTTATTGTTCCTGTGTTACAACATAAAGGCAATCACTCTGTAAAAGCCTCTGAGTTTGCTGCCATAAACTCTGACAAATAACATGAATCTTTGCCTGCACTGATACTATATACCCTAGAAATTGATCAACAATTTCATTGCACTGAAAGCTACCAGAGCCTAAAGAGGTGAAATAACATTAATAACATTTCATAAGTCTCAAAGGTCCTTTAAAAAACAACTGGACTTTCATTATTGTTGTTTTTCATTAAAGATATTTTGCTTCTCATCCAAGAAACTTCTTCAGAACTGAGAGATGAAACATCTTCAAGAGAAAAAGCAAAGAAAGTCAAGTTGCCTTTTGAAAAAGCCCCTTTGGAACAACCATAACCTGAATGACTGAGAATCTCCATAAGCACTTCATAAGGTTAATGTAAACTTGGCAGAACAGAAAATAATTTTTTCTGGGATACCAATGCAGATATAGTGGTAATGAGTACTTAGCTCTCTTTTGCATATTACCATATGCCTTTTTAAAAAGAGCAACTGAAATGTGATCACATATGGTACTTCTCCTATCATCTAGTTTGGCCCTGAACTGCTACTAGCAAAATTCCAACTGAATATTTATGGATTTAAATGTTAAGCAGACTCTATTTATATACAGCTGGAAATGTGCTTAAATAAAGTTAAACAAACCCAGGGAGAAAAGGCAACATCTGAGTCAGAAAAGACATGAGCTAAATGTCAGAAGCAGTATCACTTACCTACCAACTCGTGGCTCAATATTATGGTATGTGCTGGATAATGTGTGGCTTGCTAAAACTGTCATGTCTCAACCACCTTTGATCCAGCCAGACCAAAAGGTTCAGATAGCAACCTCTGCTCGCTGTGGTACCTACGTTTCTCTCTTTCCTCAAGAATAAAATGAAACATTTCAGGCTAGCATGGGATCAGATAGAAGTTATGGCTGGGTGAATATCCATTAAATACAATCCTTCATGGCCATAAAGTTGTTCTGCACCATTAGTTCCCAAACCCATCCATATTACTGCACATATGCAGCCTTCTCATATTATGGCCCTTTCTGCAAAGTAAAAAAATAACACACACTAATAATTAATAAGCAAAACATGGAAGTGCAAATAAACCTTGCCACTCCAGAGTGCAACAGTTACTAATGTTGTACTTGAGCCTATTTCCATTCAATTATAAGTCTGTTCTGTATTCCCCAGACACATAATTGCATTATTTATTTATTCCAATATTTATAGCTTTGACATAGGTTCTAGCTGCTTGGCAACCATCTCTCTCCATAAGGCATTTCCCAAGGAATTATCTCCAAATGGCACAATTGTACTATCTTTACCATATTTTGAATATTCAGATTCTGCAGGAGCAACAAAGCTTCTAAGCATGAGGTTTAATCTACAGACAATTACATGAAAATCAATTAAATCCAGAGCTCCTAGAAATTGTCTGGATGAGAGCAGAAATTCTTAGATGGAGGAAGTAGTTTTAACACATGCACACATTTAATCAAGATGTTTCATACTACCTCTGTACACATCAGGAAATACTTCCCTAATTAACAAGGACTGCCTTTCATCTGCAAAAATATGACAAAAGTAATTAGGTTTCACATTACCTCTGAAAGTTAGCTAAGTTACTATTGGTCCCATTATTCAGAAAAAGAAATATACTCCAAGAATTGCATGTATAGGTTACATAAAAATACCCCAATGTAAAATATAAACAGTCGGTTTATGTTGGATAGTTGTGAATGGTACAAATCAACTTTTTAATTTTGCTCCAACAGAAAAATAACTGATCTGCCTTGCTTAAGTCTTGTGGGTCACCACATATTCTTCAGTTACAGCTCCCACGTGGGAAACCACTTGGAAAGCCTTAAATAAGAAATTGCTTCATTTTGTGTTCTTTGGAGGCAGCTGTCCTGCTTTCTCTGCCACATGGGAAACCACTTGAAAGGTTCTGCACAGAAGCTGCTCTCCCTGATAGTTGTAATATGCAAAAGCTGCTCAGCAAATGCTCTACTTTTCCATCCATGACCCACATGGCTGCCATTAGGGCAAAATCACTCAAAAGACTGGAGTTTGATAGACTGACATCTCTTGGAAGAGATGAAAACTTCAGATTTCTCTTGACGCCATCTCTCCCCATTCCCCCAATATACACTGAGGGCTGCTCTTAATTTTGGAGTGCGCCATATGTGCTTGATTTCAAAGTGTGAAGTGGTAAGTAGCTTGCCTTCGGGAACATAAACAGATGTGGTCCAAACCTTCAAACAACTCTCCAGCATGCTAATATTTCCTTTCAATCTTCAACGTGACTTCATATTCGCATTAAGCTGAGCCCTGCGAATGCTGGAAGGAAGGTAACATAGAGCAGGAGTCACCCAGCAGTGAAAAATGGCATCTTGAATCACGGTCAGCCTCCAGGAAAAGCAAATATTAATTGGGCAATACTTAAACAATTAGAAGAGTCAGAAGGTTTCAAAGTTTGGAACTTTCTCACTGTTAAGCTCTTCTCTAAAGTATGCCCTTGTCTCCTTGCAATGTGAGAGTCCCAGGCTTCAAACCCAATCTTGGAATTGTTCTCTTCTCTGATATGAGTAGCAAAATGCTCTTAATTACACTGTCTCTTTGGGTCAGGTTGGGAAACATTGGATCTTCAAGAAAAACTTCAGCTAAATCTCCTATATACATACATACTATATATACTGTGTGCTGTCTGATTACAGTACATAATATACCAGTGGAAGCCTGCAAATCATGGATTAGGAATTGTACCTCTGCATTTGCGATGCTTGTTAATTATTTAGAGATATTAGGGGACAATAATTACATTTGCATTTTCATTCATATGCTATGTCACTAGGTTGATTTCAGTTTAAGAGTTAAAGCAGCTTATTCTTTTCTAGGCTAGTACAAAATTTTGCTTTAAATGCTATTTTTCCAGCATCTTATGAGCAATTTCATGTGTTCTGTGTAACAGTGGCTGAACTTGGTAAATGATTGGCCATGCATAATATTGAGAAAAATATTTACAGAATCAGAAATATTCTTCTTAGCCAGCACTTTCTACTAAGTCCCAGAGCATAATTATGCATGCCTGTCAGAGCAATCTTATTTAGTAAAATCAATGTTCCCTATCAGATCAATATTAATACTACATTTAGAAAGCTGGCTTTGAACTATGACTTCACAATGAACCAAGATAAAAATAAAATTAATGGAGGGCAGAAAAAAGAAAATTAAATGGACAGCAGAAAAAAATGTAATCACGAAACAGTTATGTAAACATTATAAAATATTTAAGAATATAACAAACTAAACTTATAAATAACTTACTAATGAAAAATACTCTATGGAAATAGCCCAAAACTTTGAACAATGTTGCTTAATTATGCCTAAAGGCCTCTTAAAAAACTCTCATTAATTACTTCTGAATCTGATTCTACCCAACTGTCTTTTCAGCAGTAAATCATTATGAAAAAATTACTTGAGAAAGTAAAATGTGGTTGTTTTATAATCCCCATAAACAGGCCCATTTTAATTAATATAATTAACACCATTGGACAGTCTTCAAGTAATCATTACTGGATCCACCCATCTTGGACAATTTTCATCCAATCTTCCCTTTGTAAGGAAGATTGTTGAAAGGAGGGGGGGCAGTTATAGCACCAGAGAACCCTATAAAAATTGATTCCCCTTTCAATGTGGTTTAGAAATGGGGGACATGGAGTTATAATGTTGCTCCTCCTTTCTCTGTGATCAGTTCCATGAAGTATTAGGAGAGGAAAGAGATCAGCTCTGAGGCCTCTAACACTTGTTAGTGAAATAAGTCTTGAAGAGCTGTAATGGGGCAGTGGTTAGAATGCAAGCTAAATCAGCTGACTGCTAGCAGTTCAATTTTCACTGGCTCAAGGTTGACTCAGGCTTCCATCCTTCCGAGGTCAGTAAAATGAGGAACCAGATTGTTGGGGGCAATATGCTGACTCGGTAAACTGCTTAGAGTGAGCTGCAAAGCACTATGAAGCAGTATGTAAGACTAAGTGCTAGTGCTAGTGCTAATACTAATACACTTGCCTTTCCTATTTGACATCCATATGAGGTTGCTGGGTGTGGTATTCTATTAATTTGGGGTCAGGTATCATCAATCTGCTGATACACAGTTATGTATCACAAACCCAAACTAACTAAATAATGATGTCACAGTCTTGACTTAGTGTCTGAGGATGTGGGTATCCAGATCAGAAGTAGCAGAGTCAGGCTTAATCTGACGGATATTTGGGCTACTCGGTCCTAGTCCCACAGATTCTTTAGTCCTGACTAGAATTTACGTAGTTCTGTACTTTCCCTTTGGTTTTTCCTGAACTTACAGCTACTGCTTGGGGAAGGCCAAGAAAGTCCTTGCAATAAAGTCCTTTGCTATACCAATTGCAACTGTTCCTGGTTTGGAAGGTCTTCAGACAGTCACTTATTTTGTTTAAATTCTGTATGAAGTACTGCAATGGGACTGCTTTGAAAACCACTCAGTGGTGTAGAATGTAGCAGCACAAGTAGCTATGAGCATGCCACAATGTGATTACATAATACTATCTCTCTGCTTTGTGAACCGAACTGATTACCAGTGAATTTCAGATACAATTCAAGGTGCTGGTTATTAGCAGTAAAGCCTCTAATGGCCCATGGTCTGGCTATCTGCTCCTGTACTTTCTGTCCAACCTATATGAGCAGCATTAGCAACTTAGATTCCATTGATTAGGCAATGCCATCTGATGGAACCCAGAAAGCCTTTTCTATTCTAGAGCATGCCCTGGCCAACAATGTCCCCACAACGTATTTGTCTGATCCCAAACTCATTTAAAAGAACCCATAAACCTTGGCTTTCTCTCCAGAGCCTGGGCTCGGGTATCTAACAGGCTTCTAATAGGAACTGTTTGTACCAAGCAATCCTATGCTTTATTGCTCTTTCTGATCTGATATATTGTTCTAAACTGTTTTTTTTTAACATTGTACAATATCCAGAGTCATCAGGGGATGAAGGGAACTTAGAAAATTGATAAAGTAAATAAATAGGTTATATAGTAGTAACACCAGAAAAGCTAGAGGGTTTTGGTTTTTTAGCCAAAATCCACAAATGAAAAATTGAAGCATATTGTACAACCTTTCTCATTGTCTTCAGGTATGTTAGCATCAATCTATTGTTTCTACACTGAGTTGCCTTTGGTTACAGGTAGGAAGTAAGAATTCCTTTATTTATTATAGGTTTTCAAACCACATGCAAAAATGGCATATTTTCAGTCAAATAGCAGAACTATATACATCTAGTATTTCTTTTTCTAAAATGATGCGTAAGCCATTTTTTCGTTATTGCCTGAAGAAGGGAACTTGAAAGGCCACTAGGTTTACAGGCTCAACCCTATGAAACCCAAGAGTCACAGGGATATCTCTCTAGAAGTGATTTTTATGTCAAATACATACTGAAATCAATAAATCAATAAATACAGCAAGGAGGTACAATCATTGTCTCCTAGACAGTATTCATTGTAACTCTCATAACTCTATGCCAGTATACTATTAGATTTTGATTCCCATCAATCTCAAACAACTGCAAGGCAGCATATTGCCTATCCCTCATCTACTGACACTCTGACATTTTTTTCAGCCAAGGAATGATTTAGATTGAATTATTGCTGCTGGAAAACTCAAAACTGTTTAGAGTATTCCAAAATTTCATATGCATTTTGCATGAAAGGCTCTGTTACTTCAAGCACATTAAAAGAAGAGCACAACCTAAACCAGGTGTGTCAATCTCAAGGCCCAGAGGCTGGATCCGGCCTGCAGAGTGCTTAGATCTGGCCCAGGGGCCACCCTGGAAACAGCAAAGGCCACTCTGGAAACAGAAAAGGACCAGCCTGCGGTGCCTCTGCCAGCAAAAACGGAGCTCGGAAGGGCTATGGGCAGCCCTCCCAACCTCCATTTTCGCTGGCAGAGTGTTGCAGGACATCATTGTAGCCAAAAATGGAGTATGCAAGGTCCGCAGGTGGCCCTTCCAAGCTCTATTTTCACTGGCGATTGGAGGAAGCTGTCACAGCTGAAAACGGAGCTCGGGCAGAGTGCTCGGGCCATCACAGGAGCTCATGCAAATCACTGGCAGAGCATGAGTGCTGACACAGGCACTCCCAACATGAGGGACATTGGGCTGGTCATGTCCACTCTGGCCCCCTGAGGTCAAACACAACCCTGATGTGGCCCTCAATGAAATCGAGTTTGACACCCCTGGTCTAAACCATCTAAAAGGTATAAACTATGAACACATATCTCACCGCCGTTAATTGTTAATATTTTTGTTAAAAAATCAATTACATAGTATTTAAGTAAGGAACAAAAGTCTATCTGAAATACAATGCTTAGTGTCTCCTGTCTTTACAATAAATTGATGCTGTGACTCAGGTGGCACTATCTGGCTGGTCTCATTTGGATTTCAAAGCTAAGTAGGCTGTATGTATTAAAGTGAGAGAACACTACGGAATACCAAGACCATAAACTGAATTAGAAAAATCAAAGAAAGCCAGAAGAAGCCAATGGCAAATCACTTTAATACAGGTAGTCCTTGACTTACAACCATTCATTTAGCAACTGTTTGATGTTACAACAACAGTGGAAAAAAGTGATTTACAACTGGAAAGCTACTAATTTGAATCCATACAATGATCAGGAGTTAGGCTCATCTTGAGCACATCTTTACCTTTTTAATCTCACAAACAGTAAAAAATTAAAAGAAGCTAATCAAAACAGTTGATGTACCAGAGTATTTCATTTTCTTCATATAAAAAAGTAGGATGATACTGAACTCATTTATTTTCAAAGCATAGAATTAAAACTAATTGCTAGTTTGGAATATACAAGAATTGTTCCATTGTAGTTTAATTATCATAGAACATCTGCGGTATAGTAAAGTTGATTCCTCACTGAATATACAGAATTCATACCAAGTAATTAAGTAATAACAATGACACCACGAGGGCTTTCGCAGATGATTTGGTTGTGTCATTATCGAACCCGACTCAATCAGTTGAGGAATTGATGGATATTTTGGAACAGTATGGTAAAGTATCTGGGTTTAAAGTAAATAAAAA